>OY747713.1:53029827-53159827 GCA_963556495.2 Valencia hispanica | reverse complement strand
GATGTGGACATAAATCTGCCAGATGAATGAGGAATGCACAGATTAGTAAAGTTCTCCCCCAGACACAGCTGAGCAGTGTTCAGATGGACGCAGCAGACTTACCATGAGGGCGTACTCCACACGGATGATGTTGCAGCCCAGTATGGATGGTTTGATCTTTGGCACCCTGATGGTCTTTCCCTGCCAGGCATCACACATGCCTGAGATAATGTGGTTTCCACGCACAGAGGAGAGCTTCTGACGGAAGACTTTGGTGCGGCCGTTGGCCTGGTAGATGTGTTTGGCGATGATGGCAGCCTTGGGGACCACGATGCGGGAGCAAGTATTCTCAAACTTTGCGTTGATGCTAATGTCTTCACCCTCACAGAACCCACGGCGGTCAATTTTAGCATTCAGCGACACCTGGCCGTCAGGGATGAACATGCAGGTGACCTTCTTCTCCTTCGTCCCACCTGTGGGAGACTGATGACACAATACAAATACACGTCAGCTCTACTGCTCTCTTTATATCCAGCTAATTCTCCAGATTACAAGTTGTAGATCTAAGTCCTAGAGCAACAGTTTGTTTGCTACAGGCTTATGTGCCCATCATATTCTACATGCAGTGGTTTTCTGATGGTACAAGACACTGGAGAACAGCCAACTGATCACTGCTTCAGCTCAGAAACTACCTGTACCAATTTACTCCAGATATACTGTAAATGGGACGTTGTTTAACCCATATGACCTTTCTGTATGTAGCCTACACCAACAATGAGTCTGGCATATTTCAGGCAAGGATGTAAATGTTACTGTGGAACGATATTATGTGGAGTGTGTTTGGACTTTGATGGTTGTGAAAAGCATCTTCCTTCATGTTGTGTGTTTATGTGTGTGTGTGTGTTTTCTTGTATAGCTACCAGGAATAAACTGGTAAGGGTTTGGGTTAGGTATAAATGTACCTATTAAAATGAATGGAAGTCAATATAAAGTACTAATATGGGTAGCAATACAGACTTCTGTGTGCATGTGTGAGTGTGTATCAGTGTACATGTATAGCTATACTTGTGAGGACCAACCTTTGACAGCCCACCACCCTTGTGTGGACATGTGTAGTTGTGAGGACATTTTGCCTGGTCCCCACAATGTTTAACTAGCTATTAAACTCTACTAGTTAGGTTTAGAGGTATGGTGTGAATTAGGTTTAGGTTAAGGTTAAGGTTAGGCATGTATCACTAATGGTTAGGTTTAGGGAAAGTGTCTGGGTTAGGCATAGTAAAATCAATGGAAGTCAATACAATGTCAACACAAGGATAGCAAGACGTGCGTGTGTGTGTGTGTGTGTGTCTGTCTGTGCGTGTGTGTGTGTCTGTGTCTGTGTGTGTGTCTGTGTGTGAGTGTGTGTGTGTGTGTGTGTGTGTGTCTGTGTGTGTGTCTGTGTGTCTGTCAGCCTACCAGCAGGTCTGGTGTGTTGACATCCAGAGGTTCCTCGACTTCAAAGCACTTCTTACACTCCAGGGTGGGCTGCTGTGGCCTCTCCATCAGTGCCTTTACATAATAGTGGACATAACCAAACTTCCCCTTGTATGAAGACACCAGCTGCCTGTGTGTGGGGGGGGTCATTAGCATTTAGAGCACAGACACAGAGATTTCTATTCAGTTTAAATAGATCTGAAATCAGAGTCTTACCCCTGCTGAGGAAGGTCAAATCCAAACGTGTACTCATATTTGTTGCCAGGCCTTAAAACAACTGATCCGTCAGAATCTGTAAAGGGACGTTTTAAAAAGATTTGAGCAACTCTTTGGTTTAATACAACAGATGTTAACAACCTTTGGTAACTTTGTCAAATCCTGTCTGGGCTACACTAGCGCCGCGATGATTGGATGTTATTGCTCCAAAGTTTCCCATTCCCCCTGTAATGCCTAGAATGAGTCCGAACCGAACCGAACCTGTGGGCTGCTCGCTCAGCTGCAGCAGCTCCTCATGGCGCAGGTACTCGGCCTCCTGGCGGCACCGCTGCTTGCCTTTAGCGTACTCCACCTTGGCACAGCCCAGCGCCAGCACCTTCATGGCGGACACCCGGGTCACCTCGCTCACCTCCACCTCTATCCGGCCACACACCCGGTCCCCGCCGCAGTAAAACGACTTGTTGGAATCCAATAAGGCGATTTGGAAGGTTTTCACCTTCTTCGTCATTGCCACCATGACTGCGATGTGAATCCTGTTCCAGCCGATGCTGTAAGCGTGTACGTTTAGAATAAAGCTGTTAAAGCAACAGGACCGTCGCTCCGCTGCTCTGCTGCTCCGCTCACTTCTCTTTACTGTAAACAAAGGCGGCGCACACGATTTATATGACGCACCCCAGCTGAGCATGAGCAGTCAGGATGGAAGACATGGCTCACCGCGTGCGCACTCCTCCTATTGGTCGAAAATCTTTGTTTTTGTCGGCTGTAGCCAATCAGCACACGAAGCCGACGCGTGGACAGTGCATGTCTGTGAACGGGCAGAGCGTGCTCAGCAGATGTCAGAGAACAGGGATGTAGAAGGAAGGCAGACTGAAAGTACATTTGTAGTAAACAGCTCAGGAGCTGGAAAACCTAATGAGTCATTATAGTTTCACATCTTTTACACTCAAACTTCTATCACCTGGAAATATCCTCATTACACAGTGATGTGATGTGTAAAGGGTTTGGTTAGAAAGTACATCAGTACAACAGGCAAGGCACAGTTATTTATACAAACAGATGAATAAACTGTGAAACTAACACAGACTGTATCGTTTTGTCGATGGGTTGTCAAACTGTTCAGCCTTAAAGAACTCCTCCAGCATTCTTATGAGTGGCCCATTTGAAATAAGAACTTCTTGTCTAGTCTTTCTCTGAGCTCCTCCTTTAGAACTGGATCTTTCCTGGTTTAACAAAAAGCAATCTTTGGCACAAATTTGCTTAAAAGAACATTACAATAACTGACAACATAGCTGTTTGGAGATTGGTCCAGACAACTAGAGAGACTGGTTGTAACATTATTGTTGTGTTTAGAAAAAAACATATAATCAACTAGTACTTTAAGATGCAGTTAAACCCAAAATAAAGATAATTAAAATAAAATCCTCAGTTTACCACTTTTAGCATCTAAACACTTGGTTTATATTAGTTGCTTTTTATTATTTAAGAATGATCCTTTCTGTCCACATGTAGCTGTGTATTAATATTAGCTTTTAAAAAGCGAAACAAAACAAAGAGGCATAGAGCTGAGTTTCAGAGCTGATTACTTTATTACAATCATGTAATATAAACAGGGTTGTTGTTTCTCATGTCTGGCTGTAGTGTTGCCCAAGTGTTTCTATCTTTGGTGCTAATGCAGCCAGACAAAAATAAAGATGTCATGTCCTTCAAGGGAGCACAGCCTATGTACCAAAAAACAAACCTTAATACCACAGCAGTTACAACTAAACAGAATCTAAATTTCTGCAGTGAAGAAGTTGTAAGTCTTTGGAATAAGGATCAGAGTCTATTTAAGATTATTCCCTTCAATCAGCAGAGAACGAACAAAAACAGAATGACATTTTGTGCAATTCTGTTAACAATGGTGAAGGATTTGCCAGACATTGAAGGGTCTTACAGGTTGTGTTTTTGCTGACATTTATGTTCCTTCCAAGATGCTCAGGCACATCGGTGATAAGTTCCTGTAAATGTGATGAACTAAATCCATGCTAAACCTCCTGTTATGGAGGTGCTGAGGACTACGCTGCCTCCTCTGCTCTCTACCTCGAAGCAAATCCTTGTTTTTTTCCCAGCTCTGTGAAGGGATCCTCACTGATAAATATCCTGCTGTTCAAGTGTGTGTGTGTGTGAGTGCTTGTTTATGTTGCCTATTCAGACTATTTTCTGGCATACTCTGTTACATTTTGAACACAGACATGCATTATGGCGATCAGACCTGGTCCTAATGTGGCAGATGCCAATTTTGAGGGTTATGTCTTAGGAATGTGCTGGTAATATTTAAGGTTGGCGGTAGCCATAATTCTGTCTTTCATTTTACTTTATTTTCATCTTTCTGGTGTTACAGACTATTTCAATTTTATGTGTATTAATTGATTAAGTAATTATTAGTAAAGGCATCTGGGGAAAATGGCATAAATAGTATAGTCAGGGAAGAGGCCTTTCACCTCCTCTGATCTAACTGCTGACTCTTCAGCTGTGAGGAGTGTCTGGTTAACCTTACAATGAAGACATAACATCTGGGACTGAAGGCAGAAGCTGCTGGCAGAGAGCGCAGACATGAGCTGGGTGTTAGACAGGTACAGTGTTGGCCCAGATGGGCTCATGTTTAAGACTGGCTGTAATACAATATGCAGACTCCAGCCTCATTCCTATGAGGGAAGGAGACATTTCTTGCCACAACACTGGCCATGCTGTTAAAGAGAAATATGACAAAAACAAACATTGTTCTGATTGTTGTTGCCACAACCTGAGCGTCTGTGGAGTTTACCCATGCTTGTGAACTACAGCTGACTGAATGCCATTTCTTAAATAATCCACTTAGCTTGTAGACCACCATGTTAGCTACATTCCCATAAAGAAATATGTGTTGATAACGGCATGGTGTTGAGTTGGCCCTATTGTGACACAATACGTATGTTTTAAAAATAATTACATTTCAGTCAAATTACACACAGTAAAAAGCTAGTAGTGCATCTGACAAATCCACCCCACCCATGTTCTTGTGGTAGTCAATAATACTGTCAGGAAGAGGAAGGGATTTATGTCTCCACACACCACCTTTTTTCACTTTTCTCTTCATCGTGTGTGTCCACTGAACGCCTGATGTACAGTGAAACACAATGTGACCTCTCTCATGTCCATCCCCTTCACAAACAGAAGTTTGTCTCTCCCAAACCAACGAATGTCACCCTGCTCAGCCTTTTTGGGAAGGTCATTGGTCTCAGTCTGTGAGAATCCAGTTCTATATTTTCTGACGGTACAGCGACAACCAATGTTCTTTACTCCCAGATCAGAGAAAAGATTGGGGCTGCCATGATGTTAGGTGTTTGTGTTTGAGTCAGTTATTTTCCTCAATTAGTTTAAATTATCATTTTAGTTTATCCCTTGGTGTTATTTTGGCACTTGCTTGTTTCCGTATTTCTTCCCTTCCTGCTCTTAGAGGTTTTCACCTTTTGTTTTATTGTTTCTGTGTTTACCTTTTTATTTGTGTTTTCTCTCATTTTCAGTCTCTGTTAATTCTTTATTTCTCATCAGACAGTTTCCCCATTTATTTCTCCTCATTATTCAGTTCTGCTGTTCTCTTCCTCGTTCATTAGTTCTCTATTTTATAGTCTCTCATTGGTCCCCTCTTTGATATCTTTTCTTTAGTTACTCCTAAGTTAATTAGTGTGAAGGCTGTATGCATTCACACTCTTGAGATCCTCTTACCTTCTTCTGGTTGCTTCTGTACATTTTTTGAACTTCATCTACTTCTGCATACTTTGTGCTATTTTAACCATTCAACTTTTCAATTATTCAGCTTATTCTGCTCTTTAAGGCTATATCTTTTGGTATTCATAACATTTATACTTTTTAAAATATTCAACTTTTTATGTTTTTTTTGCTCCCATTGAAATTAATGGAAAACCTCAAAAATTCAGCTAAATTTAGCCTGTTTTGCAAAACTAACTACTTCCACATACTTCCCTTTAGAAACACCATTCAAATCTTAAAATGTAGTCATACTCTTCAGCTATTACTGTTTGTCTCGGCTTCTTCCTAACTTGTACCGTTTTCAAACAATCCTTCCTCAAATTTTTGGTCCCGAAATGATCAGATTTCTGAAAATACATGGATGTCTATGGGAGCGAAGCAGTTAAGATAGAGTGGCCCACTCTAGCAGAATTACACTTTTCCACTTTCCTCATTTTCCACGAACAACTTCCGCTCACTCGCTCATATTTCACTCTTTCTGTACATATTATATATCAAAACGTAGGTTTTAAATTTTTGCTTCAGGAAATGTTACCAAAATGTATGTGATAGTTACAGTTTTTTGGCAAATCGACCCGAAGCAAAGTGGCCGCACCCAGGACGGAACCATTGGAATGCATTGGGACTGAGCAAAAATTCAGAGGACAGCTGGATTCTGACCAATATTCGTAAAGTTATATCTCATAAATGATGCGACATAGAAACATGAGCCTTGTGCCAATATAACTTTAGACCTTCCTGACGCTCATGATTCAACAATTTATTTGATACCTGTTACCGTTTCCCCATAAGTTTTGTTTGTTCGAGTGTAACAAATCTGCTCTTCGCTAAAACGGCTCAGATTCAAAAATGCCAAAATCATGCTCATTTTTACAAAATCACTGCTCCTAGACAGATTAAGGTACACACATGAAACGAACTATGATTCTTCATCAAAGCCTGCTGATACTCACAGTGAAAGAATAATTTTGATAGGCCTTATATTTTCAGAGTAAGAGGATGTAGTTCGGGACCAAGGAAGGTAAGATTAATATTTCTATCAAATTTATCAACATATTCGACATCATTTTACAGCTGTAATATTATATTTTCAACAAATTGAGTGGTTTGAGAGCGTTCCCCTATCCGTTCCGATAAAAACGGTACATTGGTGACGTCGATACGCCTTATGGTTCTTAAGTTATTAAGAGTAGTTCGGAAACTGCGTAGCCTGTTAAAATGGCTGAGAAATTAGAAGACATTAGTGAGGTGCTGCACTTAGACTGTCTCCCCCAGTGAGAACCGGCGTGTGATTGGTCGAAAAATGGCAGGCCTTTTCTTGGCTTTAGGTGGAGCTCCCTCTTGTGGTAGAAGAAAGAAGTACTATACATTATGCCCTCCACTGTAAAACTGACGTTTCAGGGTTATTGTAAGACATCTCAAACAACTTGTAGATTTAATACAAATCAGTTCACCAGGACTTTTGATTACTCTGTAAAATATGATGATCAATACAGTCTCATAGGTACTAGGCAGGCAGCAGCGGCCATTTTACTGTTCCAACACCTGGAAAACAGTGATTACTTTTAAATGGCAGTTACACAGACTTGTATGTTTAGGCAATCTTAGGCATTATAAATGGAATAAGATATTGTTAGCTAACTTGCTATTGTTATCTATTATACTAATACTAGCATTTAAGATAATATTAGCATTTTAGCTAATTTTGACTTAATAGCTAAAGTTAACATACAGAATGGATTGAGATACAGTTAACCAACATGGTATTGTTTGCCAAGATGCTATCTGTGGCATTTTAGCTAACATTAGCATTTTAGCTAACATTAGCATTTTAGCTAACATTAGCATTTTAGCTGATTTTAGCTATCATTTGGTTTTTGGGTTGATTGTAACATACTGAATGGTTTGAATTATTGTTAACCAATATGTCCATGTTTGCCAACACGCTACCAATAGCTTTTTTACTAACCATTGCAATGTAGCTCATTTAAGCTAACAATAACATTTTAGCTAATTTTGACTTAACTGCTCAAATTAACATAATGGATGGATTGAGTTACTGTTAACCAACATGTTGGTGTTTGCCAACATGCTATCTCTAGCATTTAAGCTAACATGAGCATTTTAGCTAATGTTCACTTATATTAGCATTTTAGGAAGATTTTAACATACTGAAAGGATTAAGTTCATGGTAACGAACACGTTAGTGTTTGCCAAAATGTGGCATTTTAGCTAACATTAGCATTTTAGCTAACATTAGCATTTTAGCTAACATTAGCATTTTAGCTGATTTTAGCTATCATTTGGTTTTTGGGTTGATTGTAACATACTGAATGGTTTGAATTATTGTTAACCAATATGTCCATGTTTGCCAACACGCTACCAATAGCTTTTTTACTAACCATTGCAATGTAGCTCATTTAAGCTAACAATAACATTTTAGCTAATTTTGACTTAACTGCTCAAATTAACATAATGGATGGATTGAGTTACTGTTAACCAACATGTTGGTGTTTACCAACATGCTATCTCTAGCATTTAAGCTAACATGAGCATTTTAGCTAATGTTCACTTATATTAGCATTTTAGGAAGATTTTAACATACTGAAAGGATTAAGTTCATGGTAACGAACACGTTAGTGTTTGCCAAAATGTGGCATTTTAGCTAACATTAGCATTTTAGCTAACATTAGCATTTTAGCTGATTTTAGCTATCATTTGGTTTTTGGGTTGATTGTAACACACTGAATGGTTTGAATTATTGTTAACCAATATGTCCATGTTTGCCAACATGCTACCAATAGCTTTTTTACTAACCATTGCAATGTAGCTCATTTAAGCTAACAATAACATTTTAGCTAATTTTGACTTATATTAGCATTTTAGGAAGATTTTAACATACTGAAAGGATTAAGTTCATGGTAACGAACACGTTAGTGTTAGCCAAAATGTGGCATTTTAGCTAACATTAGCATTTTAGCTAACATTATCTATTATTTGGTTTTTGGGTTGATTTGAACAAACTGAATGAGTTAAGTTATTGTTAACCAATGTATTCATGGTTGCCAACATACTACAAATGTTTTTTTTTGCTAACCATAGCAATTCAGCTCATTCAAGCTAACAATGGAATTTTAGATAATCATTTAATTATTTAGAATATTTTAACACACTGAAAGGATTAAGTTTATATAACGAACATGATTCTGTTTGCCAACAATGCTACCACTAGCATTTAAGCTAACACTAGTATATCAGTTTGTATCAAAATTTAAGCTAATTCAGCTAATTTTAGCTAACACTTCCCTTTAAGCATATTTTTATCATACTGAATGGATTGAATTATTGTTAACCAACATGTTTGTGTTTGTCAACATGCTACCACTCGCATTTTAGCCAACATTAGCATGTTAGATAATTTTCAATAATATTGGAGTTATGGGTTGTTGTCCATTTACTGAATATAATAAGTCTTCTTTTAACCAACATAGTTGTGTTTCCCAACATGCTACTACTAGCGTTTTGGGTAATAATAGGAATTTAGCTGATTTTAGGTAACACTGGCATTTTAGCTAATTGTGAGTTTTTCTATGCGGTAGGGTTGGTAGACTACTTTTATTTTTTCTGTTGATTCTGTGCAATCCACTTCAGCAAGTCTTCTACAGTTGACTTCAAATACTTCAGGTACTAGGCAGGCAACAGTGGCCATTTTACTGTTCCAACACCTGGAAAACAGTGATTACTTTTAAATGGCAGTTACACAGATTTGTATGTTTAGGCAATCTTAGGCATTATAAATGAACTAAGATATTGTTAACTAACTTACTATTGTTATCCATTATACTAACACTAGCATTTAACCAAACATTAGCATTTTAGCTAATTTTGACTTAATAGCTAAAGTTAACAAAATGAATGGATTAAGATAAAGTTAACCAACATGTTAGTGTTTGCCAACAAGATATCTGTGGCATTTTAGCTAACATTATCATTTTAGCTAACATCGGCGTTTTAGCAAATTTTGGCTATCATTTGGTTTTTGGGTTGATTTTAACTAACTGAATGGGTTGTTATCGTTAACCAATATGTTCATGTATGCAAACATGCTAGCAATAGCTTTTTTTCTAACCATAGCAATTTAAGTCTTTCAAGCTAACAATGGAATTTTAGCTAATTTTGACTTAACAACCAAAATTAACATAATGAATGGATTGAGTTAATGTTAACCAACATAAAGGTACTTACCAACATGCTATCTCTAGCATTTAAGCTAAAAATAACATTTAAGCTAACATTAGCATTTCAGCTAATATTAGCTAATAGTTGCATTTGAGGAAGATTTTATCATACTGAAAGGATTAAGTTCATGGTAACGATTATGTTAGTGTTTGCCAACATGCTTTCTGTGGAAATTTAGCTAATATTAGCTAGCATTTGGTTTTTGGGTTGATTTTAACATACTGAATGGGTTGAGTTATTGTTAACCTATATGTTCATGCTAACAATAGCAATTAAGCTCATTCAAGCTAACAACGGAATTTTAGCTCATTTTGACTTAACAGCAAGAAGTAACATAATGAATGGATTGAGATACTGTTAACCAACATGTTGGTGTTCACCAACAAGCTATCTCTAGCATTTAAGCTAAAATCAACATTTAAGCTAACATTAGTATTTTAGCTAATGTTCGCTAATATTTGCATTTTGGGAAGTGTTGACTTACTGAAAGGATTAAGTTAGGTAACGAACATGATACTGTTTGCCAAGATACAACCACTAGTATTTAAGCTAACACTAGTATTACAGTTAGTATCAAAATGTAAGCTAATTTTGGCTTAACAGCTAAGGTTACCTTGCTAAAAAGATTTTGTTAATGTTTAGCGCCATGTTAGTGTTTGCCAACTTACTACCACTAGCATTTTAGCTAACATTTGCATTTCAGCTAATGGATTGAATTTTTGTTAACCAACATGTTTGTGTTTGGCAACATGCTACCATACTTGAACTTCAACTACTTCTGCATACTTTGTGCTATTTTAACCATTCTACTTTTCCACTATTCTGCTCATTCTGCTTTTTCCGGGTATATCTTTTGGTATTCATAACCTTTATACTTTTCATAATATTCAACTTTTTATTTTAGCTTATTGTGGCAGTTTTTCTTTGTGTTAGGGTTGGCACACCCCTTTTCTTTTTTCTGCTGTTTCTGTTTATTACACTTCAGCAAGTCTTTTACAGTTGACTTCAAATACTTCAGCCATTTTCTACAAGTAAATTCAGCTTACAGCATTCACACTGCATTTTCGCAGGAAATGCAACTTTTTCTAGTTCTTATTTAGGATTTCTTCTCTTTATTGTCATTTATTGTCATTCCTTGTTTGCCCTGTTGCTTATTGATTCCACCTGTGCTTTCCCTCTCACCTGTAACCACTGATCAGTCGTTGGTCTTCTTCCTGTCGCTTTCCACTTCTCCTTAGTATATTTAAGCTCCCTCTTCACTGCAAAACTTTGCTGATCTGATCTTTCTCTGCCTTCCTTCCTTGCTGTTTTTGCCGTCTTCTCTCGCCGTTCTTGCTCCCTAGCATTTGTTCTTCTGTTTACAAAGTTCATTTATGTAAGTTCCTATTTTATCTACATTAAAATCTACTCATCATACAAAGTTCTCTGCTTTTGGTTCCTCCTTACAACATTTTGACAGGGGCTTGTATAAAAATGGTCTGTGTACAGCATGTAGCCACTATCCAACAGCGGAAAAGATAGGTCCATCACAGATGAGTAGTTTAAACAATGGCCTGTAGTGGAATCTATTTTGCCTTAGTTAGCATTGCTAACATACTGTTTTGAACGTTAGCCTATGTTAGCATAACCAATCAGAGACTGGACCCATCCTGTCTCTCTCTCCCTCAGCAACAGCGCTAACTCGGCGCCCCAAGCCAGCGGCTTGAATTGATACGGCTCGGGGCCGCTGGGCTCCATAGAGCCTCCCTCTATCTCCGGTGACGACGGAGATCCGCTGGCTCAGGGCGCTGAGTCAGAGCTGCCTGAGGCCGCTGCTGCTGAGGGAGACAGGAGGAGTCCAGTCTCCGAGTGGTAATGCTAACATAGGCTAACGTTAAAAACAAATGAATGTCGATCAGATCAATCAGTCGCAAAACTGCCAACGTCGCTTTGGTCACTGTCCATGTTTCAGTGTCCGATTAAGCTAGCTGTCACTGCCCTCCTGAACACACCCCCACGTTCCGCCCTCCACACTTGGCCACACCCCTCCGTGCCTCCTGGTACCGCCCACTTCAGTAGAATTTTTCAAATGTCTGGGGGCAGGGTTATGATTTTCATGGGGTTCAGTTCCACTTTAACAGTGAGAACAGGCCACTTGAATTTGACCTTTTTTTTTCTTCTTTAATCTGCTTTGGTATTTGTGATTATAGTCCTTAGAACTGAACCTGGGAAAAAAAGCTGGAAGAAGCTGAGTGAGGTTCTCAGACTGCCGGTTTACTTGTAGTTCCTAGGATTTCTAAAAGTAGAATGGGAGGCAGATCTTTTAGTTATCACGCTCCTCTCCTGTGGAACCAGCTCCCAGTTTTAGTCCGTGAGGCAGACACTCTGTTTACTTTTAAGGCCAGGCTTAAAACTTTCCCTTTTGATAAAGCTTATAGTTAGAGTGGCTAAGGTCATCCTGAGCTATCTCTGTAGTTATGCTGCTATAGGCTCAGACTGCTGGAGGACTGACTTGCCACTTTTCATCACTCTACTTTTCTCTCCTACTACTCTCCAGTTGTATTATTTGCTCTTATTTTGACTGTTAACTTTGTTTTCACTCCATAGAAGATATACCTGGTCTGGTGTCCTGCTTGGCTGCAATGCCCTGTTGGACGGGGGGCATCGACTGGGATGATCCTCCCAGTAACTGAACATCCACTGTGTCCTGTTATTAACTTTTTACTTTCTGTAACATAGAAAGTTCTCTTATATCAGATCTTCTGTTCCTTCTGTGTTTCTGTTCTGTCTTCTCAAACCCCCAGACGGTCGTGGCAGATGGCCGCTCCTACTGAGCCTAGTTCTGTTGGAGGTTTCTTCCTGTTAAAGGGGAGTTTTTCTCTCCACTGTCGCTACATGCTTGCTCAGTATGAGGGATTGCTGTGGTTGGAGTCTGCATCAACAGGGCATAACCTAAAGTCAATGATTCCACGCAATCTGCTGGGATTCCTTAGATAGAAAACGTTTAAACTGATTGGAATGTTTGTATTGAAATGACTACTAATAAAGTACCTTGAGATGACCTCTGTTGTGAATCTGCGCTAAATAAACTGAATTGAATTATAACTGTCAGTTTGTTCTATACCAGTTTATGAATTGGTGAGACACGACAGACCTAGATAGTTTGCCAGCCCATCACAATTACAAACAACCTTTGCCCACTAGAGCAGTTAAAGCCCATTTGAATGCAACTGTGAACCTAACATGCATAAGGAAGCCAGAGGAAAAGAAAGAAACCCAATACATTCAGGAGAAGAACAAAAAAACTCTAAAGTTCCCTATGATTCAAACCCAATACTTTGATACAAACCAATAGTACCATCTCCACTACCATGAGGGCCCTTCTGCTCTATTCTACCATTTATTAGACTTTAGAGCTGCATCTGACAGATTTCTGCTGCTGACCACATTCCAGAGCCATGGATTGTTAGACTTTTCATTCACTCAAATAGTTTAAAATTTATGATTTACTATTTAAGACCTGGCACAAATGCAAATAACATGATAGCAGCCTTTCACAAAGGACTTTAGTTTACAAAGGAGAAAAAAAAAACATGACTCATTTTAAATACATACTTGTCAAATTAACAAATAAAGCCTGTAAAGAAGTGACTTTCCATGTTTGGAACATCTGTAGCCCTTGAAGTTCATTTTTTATTCAGCACCAATCCACAGGACGAAAGAAAAAGCTCTTTCTAGCAACTTAATCAGTACGATCAGAGAGAAAACAGCTTATGGTGACAGTGGAAGAAAAACAGGTTAGAAAGGAACTTCTTTACCATACCTAAAGAGACAGCGTTTATTTTAAAACAAGAGTTTTGCTTCAGGGAAATATAAATGTTCCACATCATCATTATCAAATATAAAATGAAAGAAAAAGAATCTTAAAACTCTTTGCTTACCATCTAATGCATATTTTAAACAATGTTTTCCCAATTTGACTGTTAAGCTAAGTCAATGATGTTCCTCCAAAGGGGTGAGCAAATAAACAGTAAAATTATCTAAAAATAATGAAGAACTGGTTTCCACAGGGTGGGACATGTCAGGGGTTACGGACCAATTTTACGAGTATTAAACGCAGTTTGGACTGAAAAGAATAAACTGCTAGCGATAATGACAATGTCTGCAGAAATCAGGACTACTCCACAATGAACAGGCAGCTGCTGCTGTGTTAATGTTAGTCAGCTGGCACTGCTTCCATCTGCTGCTAAACTTCTACAGTTCAGTTCAATTCTTCACTCCATGCTGTCTGGGTCTGCCTGGGCCATGTAAGCATCCAGCTCCGCGTCCAGGTGACCTTTGGTCTTTGACATGTAGGCATCCAGTTGGTTGTCCAGCTGTTCACGGGTTACAGCTGGCCGACCACTTCCTCTGCCCCGCCCACGACCACGTCCTCCTCGACCAGGGAATCCCCCACGCCCACGGACTCCACCTCGGCCTGCAGGACAACACAGCAACAGAGGGATGGAACAAAAATGCGGACTTTTTTTTATTGCTATATGATGAGATGGTGACTGCTCTTGGCAAAAGAGAAGGGGAGTCCTTGCCTCTGGCCACTCCTCCTCGCCCTCCTCCTCTTGACATCACTCCTCCCCCTCGTCCAGCAGCTCCTCCACGGTAGCGGCCTCCTCTACGCATCGGCATGCGGCCTGCCATGCCACGGCCTCGCATCGGGCCACCTGCAGGCATTCGCTTTCCTGAATTCAGAAAGTCACAGTATCTTGGTGCATATATTGCTAAATGATCATCAAGTTGAATCAGTTGTAAAGCTGTGGATACACACCCCTCAGGGACAGAGCCCCTCGCATGATTCCTCCTCGGACTCCTCTGAATCCTCCTCTGATGATTCCCCGCATGCCGCCTCTGCCCCCAGCAGGTCCTCCACGCATCAGCACCCCTACAGGCCGGCCTAGTCTGGCTTGGATGCTACCCTTACCCAGCCGCTGCTTTAGGCTCTGACATGAGTAGAGCATATGCATTTGTGACAATCAACACAAGAAAATAAGGAATACCAGGAAAAACTCAACCAGAAGAAGTGATCATGAAAGTTGCCCAAATGGAGTGCATTAAGGTTAGGGTCAGACTGCTCGTTAAGATGAACTCGGGTAATTAAGAACAACAATCTGGAAGGAGGACAACATTCCACTGAACTTGAAGCTGACGGAAGACCACTGATTAATGTCAACATTTTCAACAAAATCCTATCTTTAATATATCAAGTTAATAGAGCCCAGATCCACTTTTTTCATAATGAATTTTCTATCAATTTATTCCATATGAGATATGAAAATTAAAGTATCACAATATTCATAGCAACTTCCGTATAATTTGGTTTAGACTGAGCTGTTCCTAATGCTCTTGAAGGTACAACACACCCCCACATATCCTAAAAAAAGTGATGACAGACAGCATCATGGGGACTGAAACTACTAAACTAATTACACAGTCCAAAACAATGAGCAGATGAACCAAGGAAGAGATGTTACATTAGTGGATTCAAATCTTTTCTGAAAAAAAATAACAATTTGCACCAACAAGGAATGATAACGGAGTTTAAACAGCTGTGAGTTTTTTTTTTTTGCAGAGTCATCGTGGAGGAAGGAAATGTCTCTTTGTTACCAGCGAAACTAGCTAATTATCTTACCAAAAAAAAGGTCAAAAGGTTGAGACATCAAAGCAGCAAACAAAACATGCTGGACATCAGGAGTGCCTCTCATCATTAACAGAGTTATGAAGTGACCAATAGGAGATGGTCACTATTAGAGCCGTTGGTTTGGCTGCTTGTAAAGGTTTGTTAAAGGTGTACTGCGGATGTCTTGGATTCTTTTTTATAACAACCTGCTTTTGTTCTAATGTTTGGTTAAAAGGGCTACATGAGAAAGTCTACATTTCCACATGAATATGACATATCTGAAAAACAGAGCCACATCTTCCATCTACAGATATTAACATAGTTCAACTATAAACTTGAATCTTGACACTACACCACAGGCGCAATATTAACCACACTCTGTTCCATTCATAGCCAGCAGGTGGTAGCATTGTGTCATTTAAAGCAGCTGTCTGAAGTATTTGAGGAAGACAGATTTTTTTGAATCCCACAATCAAGGCCCCTCCCAACCCGTGCAGTAGGACTATGCAAACATTTCAGAATAAATAAACATCTTCAAAATAACTTTAGAATTGTTTGAATATTTCTGGGAGGGGGAATCTGACAGGGTAAATCACTGAAAGAAGCAGGGATGGTTGCTGTGTTTCTGGTTATGTTGTTGCAAACTGCTTCGCCAGCAACTTTTCCAGTTTTACAAAGCCCATTGTTTGGCGACCTCTGCTGATGTCATTTCCCTCTGAGTTACAACCCATGAGCGTGAGTTAACCACAAGCCCTGCCCAGCGACTCTACTGGGTCATTTCAGAGTACACACCGCAGGACTGGTACTCTGTTGGTTCCTGGGATGACCTGACCTTGTCAGGCAGGCCGGGTGACACGGAGACATAACCCTGAAGGTCCAATAGTGAAAACGGCCCTATCCTGGTTGAAAGCAGCATGCAGGTGGATTTTGACATGAGCACTTTTTCTTTAGTATCAGTGAGGTTTACATTTAGCTTCAGGTGAGCATTTCTAGTAATGAGTCGAGAGTGGGCTGCATACTGTATTGTTGTCAACAAGCTGGCATGAAGATTTGGTTCAACCCAATTGGCTTTCTCCACTGTGGCTGCATGAGAATCTTTCATGTTTACAAAGACCACATTTCACTGTGTAATAGGGATGTGCATCGGTAAGACTATATATTGTGATTTTTAAAACTGAATTTAACTGTAGAAAACTGTCCCATCATTCTAAACACTCCAACCCGTTTCATACTTTAATATCCAGTTTTATTACTAGATCCAGTTGATCCACTGGAACAAAAAAGGTGAAAACAGCCACAAACTACCAGTTTCACTTTTAATTTTACTATAAAAATGACTGTCATTAATGGTTCCATTCAAATCCTGAAAAATGTAAGTAAAAATCGATGTTTTGCTTTTGAATATTGATACAATATGGGGAAATAAAATAGGGCGATATATATCGGTGTATTGATGTTTTCTTACATCTCTCCTGCGTAATATAGTTTGTGTGTTCAGATAATGAGCTGTTACAGTGCAACAGTGCCCTCAGTCAGAAGCCTCTTCAGATATGCTGAAAGGTAAAAAAACAACACTGTATTTGATTGGTCCATGTGGGTACCAACGTGGCATGGCTGGATACTTTATGAATATATATATGTCATTACAGCCCTAATGAATAAATCTATAGAAAAGTGGGTCATGATATTTCTTCATTTTGATACAGACACTTAAGGATAGTGAGATGAAGTGCATTAGTGTGCCAACAGCTCATTTGTTTACCATCAGAATCAGCTGTTTGATCTAATTCCGACAACATGTCAGATTACAAAACATCTGATGATGAAACTCATTAGCACAACGCTAGATGGATCGGATGGAGAAGAAACTTTTTTTAGCACAGCGCTAAAGGGATACCTTTATGAACCGGAGTATACGGATGCTGAACTTCAGCAGATAGAGCTAGAACGGGCAGAGAGAGCGAGTGGACATAGAAGTGCTCCAAGCTGAAATTGAGCCCACATAATGTAGCCCATTTGGTGTATTATCAGTAATAATAATGAACGTGGTCAAATATTGCATAGCCTACTGATCAATACAACGTTAAGTTGCCTAATTCTGATATCAAAAATTGCACAACATGAGATCGTCCACACTTACTCACCCTATCTACAGCTGTGTTCTAGCTCCATCTGCTGAAGTTCAGCATCCGTATACTCTGGTTCATAAAGGTATCCCTTTAGCGCTGTGCTAAAAAAAGTTTCTTCTCCATCCGATCCATCTGGCATTGGGCTAAATGACTTTCATTCACAGATGTTTCATAATCAGACATGTTGTCTGCATTTAACAGTGGAACAGCTGACGGAAGGAGCACAAAAGTTGATGCTGGCCGCAGCGCAGATTGATTAGAATGGAAAGAAAATAGTGCAGAGTAATAGTGAGTTGTGAATTTTGTTTTTTTTTGTGATGCAAATGAATCATGTTTTCAAACTCATATAGTTTTCTGAAGCAAAACGACACCGTTTGTTAACCCCCAAAACTAGCAGTGACTGCTTTCTTGAAAGACTTCTAACGGCCAGAGCTCTGACCAGGAGGTGAGCACAGATATGGGTCAGTGTGTATGCATTATGCTGATGGTGAGGATGGGATACAACTTCATGTCCTAAAATGCGAACTATCCCTTTAATATTTACTTACGGTAGCCTATGCCAGCTGCTGGCAAAAATATTTGACAAAAATCCACGGAAAAAATCTGTTTGGTTTTAGAGCACCTCAGCATAACTTAACCAGGGTGTTAAAGATGTGTAAGTTGTTCTAAAGACTCAAGCTAATTATGGAATTATCACCCCTTAAATTTAGTAGAAATAATAAATCATTAAGCTTATATTAGAATATAGTTTCTTCTTTTCATTCTGCTCTTGTTAGAAAAACACTGGGAGTCTGACAAGCTAATACGGTAATTACTCTGGGCTCAGTTTGCTGGTTCTCCTGATGTAGCAGGCGATCCACCCTCAACTCCCTTGAGCTGCATAAACTAAAGAGTTTTAATGTTGATTTGCAAGTACTCCTGGTTTACATCTGAAAGTCAACTTTTAGCACAGTACAGACAACTTACATTGGTTATACAGGTGATAGTTGAAAAATTAGAATATCGTGTAAAAATTCATTTATTTCAGAAATTCTACTTAAGAGGTGAAACTAATATATGAGTAAGTCATTACATGCAAAGAGTGTGTTCCAATTAAAGGGGAATCACACTCTTGAGCCTCCCTGGTAAGGTTAATTCGGGGGTTCTAGAGGAGGCTCCGACCGATAGTCGAACCTTGGATCCAGGAGGAACAATGCGGTTTTCGTCCTGGCCGTGGATCACTGGAGCAGCTCTACACCCTCAGCAGGGTCCTGGAGGGTGCGTAGGAGTTCACCAAACCGGTCTACATGCGTTTTGTGGACTTGGAGAAGGCGTTTGACCGTGTCCCTCAGGGAGTCCTGTGGGGGGTACTCCGGGAGTATGGGGTACCAGGCCCCTTGATATGGGCTGTTAGGTTCCAGTATGACCAGTGTCAAGAGTTTGGTTCGCATTGCTGGCAGTAAGTTGGGCTTCATTTACGGTGAGAGTTGGACTCCATCATGGTTGCCCTTTGTCACAGATTCTGTACATAACTTTTATGGATGGGATTTCTAGGCGCAGCCAAGGTGATGAGGGGATCCGTTTCGTTGGCCTAAGGATTCGGTCTGCTTTTTGCAGACGATGTGGTCCTGCTGGCTTTATCGGAACGTGATCTACAGCTTTCGCTGGAGCGGTTTGGAATCAGAACCTCCAAATCCGTGACCATGGTCTTGAGCCGGAAAAGGGCCGAGCGCTTACTCCGGGTCGGGGATGAGGTCCTTCCTTAAATGGAGGAGTTTAAGTATCTAGGGGTGTTGTTCACGATTGAGGGAAAATTGGAGCGGGAGATCGATAGGTGGATTGGTAGGGCATCTGCAGTGATGCGGGCGCTGTACTGGTCTGTCGTGGTGAAGAGTGAGCTGAGCTGAAAGGCGAAGCTCTCGATTTACCAGTCGATCTACGTTCCTACCCTCATCTATGGTCAAGAACTCTGGGTAGTGACTGAAAGAACAAGATCAGAGATACAAGCTGCTGAAATGAGTTTTCTACACAGGATGTCTGGGCTCTCCCTTAGAGATCGGGTGAGAAGCTCGGTCATCCGGGAGGGGCTCAGAGTAGAGCCACTGCTTTTTCACATCAAGAGGAGTCAGTTTAGGAGGCTCTGGCATCTGCTTAGGATGCCTATTGGACGCCTCCATGGTGAGGTGTTCCGGGCACGTCCCACTGGGAGGAGACCCAGGGGAAGACCCAGGACACGCTGGAGGGACTATGTCTCTCGGCTGGCCTGAGAACGCCTTGGGATTCCTCCCGAGGAGCTGGTCCATTTGGCTGGGGAGAGGGAAATCTGGAGACGCAATATCAATAGCTAAATTAAATGTGTTTCTTTTTAATGAAAAGTACCTGTAACACGGCAGTAGGCCTAAATGTGCAGTAACACGGCTACTTAAAATATAACCAGCCTACCAGAAAAGTCCTTACTGTAATGCGTAATATCAGTCATTCATCCTCATCTTCGTCCTGTGTACTAAAACCACCAAAGTCCTCTTCTTCAGTGTTGGACACGAACAGCCTCTCTATCGTTGTCACTCTCAAAGCCAAAGAACTCCTCTTCGTCAGTGTTGAATTCAAACATCCTCTGAAGGGCCTCAGCCATGGCGGCATCCTCTTCATCACACAGGAGTCCAGCCTTACGAAACCCGTTGGTGATGATTGATGTTTTGACACTTCTCCACGCTGTCAGGACCCACTGGCAGACTTGAGCAAAAGCTGCTTATCACATGTGACCAGTTTTAGTGAATGATTTGTGGCCGCTAGTCATCCTTGCCTCCCACTGAACGTGTAGTGCCACTTTGAATGCACGATTCACACTGACCTTGAGTGGCTGCAGATGCCTCGTTGTGCCCCCAGGAATCACAGCTGTAATTGAGTTTGTGCTCTTGATGGCTGCTTTCACAGGATCTGTTATATAGGTCCTCATGCTGTCCAAAATAAGCAATGCTTTTTTTTTTTGCAAGAATCCTCCAGGTAGCTTTCCATATCACTCAGTCAGCCACTCCTTCGTTACACTTTCCATCATCCACCCTTTCTTGTCGACTTTAACGGAGATGCCATTTGGGATCTTTTCTTTTGGCATAGTGATGCATTAAAAATCACCATGGGCAGCTTTAATCCAGATTCTGTGCAGCCCAGAACACAAGTGAAGTTTCGACTGTTAACTTTGTTTTCTCTCAGTGTTTTTCTCTCCATAAAAGATATACCTGGTCTGGTATCCTGCTTGGCTGCAATGCCCTGTTGGACGGGGGGCATCGACTGGGATGATGCTCCCAGTAACTGAACATCCACTGTGTCCTGTTATTAACTTTTTACTTTCTGTAACATAGAAAGTTCTCTTATATCAGATCTTCTGTTCCTTCTGTGTTTCTGCTCTGTCTTCTCAAACCCCCAGACGGTCGTGGCAGATGGCCGCTCCTACTGAGCCTGGTTCTGTTGGAGGTTTCTTCCTGTTAAAGGGGAGTTTTTCCTCTCCACCGTCGCTACATGCTTGCTCAGTATGAGGGATTGCTGAAGGATTGCTGTGGTTGGAAAGTCTGCATCAACGGGGCCCAACCTCACGCCAATGACTGACGCAATCTGCTGGGATTCCTTAAATAGGAAACTTTTTAACTGATTGGATTGTTTGTATAAATGCATTAAAATGACTTCTTGTTAAGTGTCTTGAGATGACATCTGTTGTGAATCGGCGCTATATAAATAAACTGAATTGAAAATTGAAGTTTGTTCTCTCATGGCCAGTGGTTCCCAAACATGATGATCGATTCACCTTTCTTGTTAACAGTCCAAGTGAGAGGCAGGTCAAACGTCAGAGGCACTTCATATTTGTGATCTGGTCCGGTTCGATGGAATATTCTTCTATCATTCTTTATGTGAATTCTTGGAAGTTGGTTATTTTTCCTCGTAGTCGGGAGGGAGTTGCTGGCACACAGTCGTCCACCTCCAAAATTTAAATCTTCATTTCGGTGGCGACTGTTTTTGCTTTCAGTCGGATGTGGACGGTGGAAACACCTCGGCCGTCCTCTCTCAGTGTTCATCCAATCTTCAAGAAAGTCTTCAAATTCAGGCCATCTGCTTTTATTACCTCTGAAAGCTTTTCTCATCTTTTTGCATTGAGACAGTTCTTCACGCTGGCGTCTCCAACATCTCACCATTGATTAATTGATGCCAAGGGTACGTGAAGCAGCTCTATTTCCTGCTTTGATAGCCAGATCAACTGCCTTTAACTTAAAAGCTGCATCATATGCATTTATTTGTTTGTTTTCCATAATGAGGGTTTGTGCATCAAAACGTCGTTTTAGCAAACTGTCTCGCTTTCGTAAGGTCTGTTTCACTTTTGCTTTCATTGTTCGCCCAAACTGCCTGTCTCACTCTTTTCTGGTCTCCTGAATTTTCTGCTGGAGCCCCCCACTTGAAGGCAAGTATCCCTTAAAGGTGAGGGACACAACCTGTACAATCCATAGATTGAGGAAGTCCCCTAGTGGCTGTTAGCTGTAAAAATCCATAAATTAGTCACACCGTTGTATAGGTTGCAGGGTTCAAAGCATTGGAAAATAGTAGCGGCTTATAGTCCGGAAATTACGGTACTCAGTGCTTGGTTTGGGCCCTTTTGCATCAATGACTGCCTCAATGCGGCGTGGCATGGATGCCATCAGCCTGTGGCACTGCTGAGGTATTATGGAAGACCAGGATGCTTCAATAACGGCCTTCAGCTCTTCTGCATTGTTCTGTCTCATGTCTCTCATATTTCTCTTGGCAATGCTCCATAGATTCTCGATGAGGCTCAGGTCAGGCCAGTTTGATGGCCAATCAAGCACCGTAATCCCACGGTCATTGAACCAGATTTTGATACTTTTGGCAGTGTGGGCAGGTATCAAGTCATGCTGGAAAATGAAGTCAGCATCTCCATAAAGTTGGTCTGCAGAAGGAAGCATGAAGTGCTCCAAAATGTCCTGGTAGATGGCTGCACTGACTCTGGACTTAATAAAGCTCAGTGGACCAGCATCAGCAGATGACAATATTTTGGATTCATTAGCTGATTAGAGTGTGAGGTTTTGAGCCTAAAATATTTTCACAATATTCTAATTTTCTGAGATTTTGAATTTGGGGTTTTAATAAGCTGTAAACCATAATCATCCAAATTATAACAAGTAAAGGCTTGAAATATGTTGCTTTGCAAGTAATAAGTCTATATCATTTATTAGCTTCACCTTTTAAGTTGAATTACTGAAATAAATTAAGCTTTGCAGGATATTCTAATTTTTCAAGTTTCACCTGTAGAGCACCTCTTAGTTTCAAGACAGGTTCAGCACAGCATAATGAAAACTTGATATAAGCACGGTAACCTTGCTAGCCAGTAGTTAATGTTTTGAACTGAGTAATGTTCTGGGCCGACCCAGGCCTGTTCTAAGACAGCCAGAGCCCAGACAACTGCCTTATTTCTGCCTCTCTCACACACACAAGTCTGTATTTCTACCCATATTACAACTTTATATTGACTTCCATTAATTTTAACAGCTGCATTTATGCATAACCCAAACCCTTATCAGTTTATTTCTAAACAAAACATAATTCACACCATACTTCTAAACCAAAACCTTAACCATAAAAAAGGGGAATCCACCATATTAGGACCGGGCTTTGGTCCCTATAAGGTCCATCAGTCTTAGATGAGGTTTGCGAATGTCAGAGAAGGTCCTAAATAGGATAGCTAAACAAGGACAAACACACACATACAATGCAATGTTTCACCTCACCTGCTTGTGATTTAGAGCTGCTTGGACTGAGGGGCGGTTCTCCATCTGCTGGGCCAGCCGGCGGTTGCGGGCACTAGCCAAATGCTGCTGTTGCATGGTGGCTCGAATGCTTACCGCAGTGGGCTGCTTGTTCTTCAACATGTTAGTGAAGCTTAAGAGGTGGGAGGGAAGAAGAGGGAGGAAGTAAAAGATAGGGATGGGATATAGAGAGCAGGAGGAGGAAGCAGGATTCTATATCAAGGTCATTACTCACATTATAGATGTGGTTACAAAGACTTTCAGGGCTCGTTCTGTTTCATTAGATGGCACCTTTTCTCTCTCTATCATATGACAATGCTAAATCATTCATTTTTAGGCTTAGCATCATGATTTTACGAGAGAGAGAGACAGAGAGAGAGAGACAGACAGACACAGAGCGAGAGAGACACAGAGCGAGAGAGAGACAGAGAGAGACAGACAGACACAGAGCGAGAGAGACAGAGACAGAGAGAGACAGACCGAGAGAGACAGACACAGAGCGAGACAGAGAGAGACAGAGAGAGCGAGAGACAGAGAGAGCGAGAGACAGAGAGAGCGAGAGACAGAGAGAGCGCGAGAGCGAGAGACAGAGAGAGAGCGAGAGACAGAGAGAGAGCGAGAGACAGAGAGAGAGACACAGAGAGCGAGAGACAGAGAGAGAGACAGAGAGAGCGAGAGACAGAGAGAGAGAGAGACAGAGAGAGCGAGAGAGAGAGAGCGAGAGAGAGAGCGAGAGAGAGAGAGCGAGAGACAGAGAGAAAGAGAGAGAGACACAGAGAGCGAGAGACAGAGAGAGAGACACAGAGAGCGAGAGACAGAGAGAGAGAGAGACAGAGAGAGCGAGACAGAGACAGAAAGAGAGGGAGAGCGAGAGACAGAGACAGAGAGAGCGAGCGACAGAGAGAGCGAGCGAGACAGACAGAGACAGAGAGAGAGCGAGAGAGACAGAGAGAGCGAGAGAGAGAGAGACAGAGAGAGCGAGCGAGACAGAGAGAGCGAGCGAGACAGACAGAGAGAGACAGAGAGAGCGAGACAAAGAGAGAGAGACAGAGAGACAGAGACAGAGAGAGACACAGAGAGACAAAGAGAGACAGACAGAGAGAGAGAGCGAGACAGAGAGAGAGAGCGAGACAGAGAGAGAGCAAGACAGAGAGAGAGAGCGAGAGACAGAGAGAGCGAGACAGAGAGAGACAGAGACAGAGAGAGACAAAGAGAGACAAAGTGCCACTTACAGGCCTCCAGCTGACTGGCCAGCCTTCACCAGCAGAGGCCCTGGACATTAGTTGGGACTCAGCCACTTACAGCATGGACCGTGACCTGTAAAGGACCCACTGAGTGAGCGGTGCTGGGCAGGGAGGGTGAAGGGGGGAATGGGGTAAATGTTTGGTCACGTCCAGGCTCGGACTGAGTCTATCAGAAACTGAAGCAGAGAGAAAACAATGAGAGAATGGGTGGAGAAAGAAGCATGAGCTTCATTCCCACTGCGCTGAGAGAGAGCAACCTGGTCAACCGGGACTCTGTCCTTGTAGAGCCCTCCTGCCCTTCTTACATGTATACATGAGAGCCTGCCATGGCATCTCTTGGACAGAGGTGAGCTCCAGTATAGGCTTACCAAGCATGACTGCTACCCTTCTCCCTAGTCTACATGTATGCACTGCTGACACAAGTCATTTAGGCCTGGCAAAGCTCTCCTGCCCAGCATGGCTGTGACATGTAATCTGGCCGACATATTAGGAAACAGTGACAACAATGTTGAGTGAGCAGTGCACACCCTGGGGAGAGTCAGAAGAGCCTCCATGTTGGGTTCAGTCCCACACAGCAGCCTCTTGGAAGAGATTAGAACCTGAACAAGTCAAAGTTGGTCTTTGCCTCTGATGACTAACTGCTGACAGGGTGCATGGTGCCTCACCGCTCATTCAGAGACACTTTGGTGGTGCTTTTCAGGACCACTTTTTGGGATGTAGCAGCACTCATTTTGACAAATTTGATTGTAGACTCCTGGGAAAAAAAAGGGAGAAAAAAGGCATGATTTAGTCATTAAGGAAGAGTTACGCTAGTATAGACTGAGAATGAGGTAACGTCACATCCCCATAACATATGGTCATGAATCAAGACCCACTCCCTGATCAGTACAGTTCATCTCCAAAACATGCTCATCCGACGTTTGGCTTACTGCCTCATCAATGACTGTGTCTTTATCTCCAACATTCACTAAAACACAGTACACTGACTGGGGTAATACACAGCATATCATGGAGAGGCACAGAGAAAACAGAGATCACATTGTAATGCTTTTTAAAGACATTGTGATAGTTTAACTATTCAAGATGAGAAACATTTTATATTTGGAGATTACTTTAGAAAGTACCTGTGACTGTATCAAGTCAAGATTCTAGCCCCTAGCAGTTGGTCCTTTTAATCCATGATCCATAAATTGTCTTTACTCATTACGATCGGCTAAAGGATTGGAAACATTAGTAGTTAACCTTAATTTACTTGTAGGGTTTGGGTCTTAAACTTCCAGCCCATGACTTCGTATCAAAAGTATGATGCAATTCAACTGAAAAATGTTGTAGCTCATGATGGCTGTGGGCAGGAAGGATTTCCTGTAGCGGTATGTGCTGCAGCGAAACTGAAGAAGCCGCTGATTGAAGACACTCTGTTGTTGCAGGATAGTCTCGTAAGAAGGATGCTCAGGGTTGCCCATAATGTTTTTGATTCGATGAAGAATCCTTCTTTGCATCATCATCTCCAGAAGTTCCACAGTTGTGCCCAGAACGGAACCAGCCTTCTTTATCAAGTTGTTTAGCCTTTTTAAGTCCCTGGCTCTGATGCTGCTATCCCAACAGATGATGGATTGATGATAAATTTGATGAGATTACACTCGCCACGAAAGACTTGCAGAAGATTTGCTGCACCTTGCTGCAAACCTTGAAGGACCTTTACTTCCTCAAGAGGTCCAGTGTGCTCTGTCCCTTCTTGTAGATGGCTTCACTGTTCAGTCTCCAGTCCGATCTGTTTGAAAGGTGAACTCCGAAGTACTTATACTCCTCAGCCACCTCCACTCAGCTTCTTGTCCATCTCTGATACACCCGACAATTGCAGAGTCATCTGAGTATTTCTGCAGATGACAATTCTCTGATTTGTACTGGAAGTCTGAGGTCTACAGAGTGAAAAGGAATGGTGAGAGTACGGTCCCCTGTGGTGCTCCTGTGCTGCTGACCACCTGGTGTGACACACAATTCTTCAGTATCAAACTGTGGTCTGTTTGTCAGGTAGTCATTGATCCAGGCGATTGTTGAGGGCTCCACCTGTGTCTTCAGAAGTTTCTGACGAAGCAAATCAGGCTGAATTGTGTTAAATGCACTGGAGAAATCAAAGAACATGATTCTCACAGTGCTGGCTGCTTTGTCCAAATAACAGTGGGTTGGTTGAAGCAGGTGGATGATGGCATCTTCAACTCCAAGTCAACAGTGATAAGTGAACTGCAGTGGGTCCTGATATGTTCTTGTTTGCTTACTCAGGGGGGCCAACAGGAGTCTCTCCAGGACCTTCATGATGTGGGATGTCATGGCAACATGTGTATCTAGTCACTGATGACTGATTTTTCTTTTGTACTAGAAAAAGGCATGATGTCTTCCACAAGACTGTAACCGTCTCCAGGGTCAGACTAAGGTTGAAGAGGTGCTGCAGAATCCCACAGAACTGCTCAGCACAGGCCTTCAGGACACCATGGGGCTGACACCATCTGGACCTGCAGCCTTTTCAGGTTCTGTTTCTCCAGCTGCCTCTTCACCTGACTTTTAGAGACAGACAAGTGGGAGGGGGAGGCAAAGGGGGTTGCAGCATCTCCTGACTTGGTTGAAGTCAAACTTGTGGAATTAGAAGAGTCCATGGCTGAGGTGAAGGATAAAACATCCGAGGTGTAACAGGAAAGCTGTTGGTCAGAGGAGAGTGAGATGTCTGTTTGGCTGGGAACAGGAGAGGGGGATGCTGAGCTAGTTCCTGAACTGAACCTGTTGAAGAATGTGTTCAGTTCATTAGCTCTGTCCAGACTTCCATCGATCCAATCATTCCTGTGCTTAAAACGTGTGATTCATTCCTGAACAGACAGCTCTGATATTGTTCCTTGGTTGTTTTCTCTCCACCTTCTTCCTCTATGACTCTATGGTGTCTCTGATCTTGGCCTTAAGTTGCTTCTGTATATTCCTCCATAATTCCCCGTCTCCCTCCCAGAAGGCTAATTTTTTTCTTGTTTAGCAGTTCCTTCAGGTCAATGGTGATCCAGGGTTTGTTATTGGGGAAGCATCTCACTGTTCTGGTGGGGATGATGTTGTCCACACACTTTATACAGTCAGTAACAGACTCAGTCATGGCATCGATGTCAGGATAGGGGATAAACATCTGCACCGACTGCAGCTGGCCCCGAGTGTGCGTGCGTGCTGGAGCAGTAGGACTGGCTGCTTGCTGTGAGGGCTACGGAATTGGAGGAGCCCACAGCAGCACTGCTGCCCAGAAAGAACAGTATGGATACATGCTTCATATCAGTCTCCAAAAGTCTCTAATGAAACCAAAAGAAGTTGCTAGATTTGTCACTAGTCATCTTTTTGAAAAGTCACTAGAAGGGACTAAAAAGTCGCTAATTATAGCAACAAAATTGCTAAGTTGGCAACACTGGAGGAGGCAGCCATACTGCTAATGGCGTCACAGCAATTTGGTAGGGGGGTATCGAGACGGACAGTGTGGCAAGGAAACAAACTCTTCGGCTTGCTGTTAAGTTAGAATCACGTTATGAATTGAACTGGGCAAACCAAAATGTTAAGATGTATATTTTTGAATTTTATGTCATTTTACTGTAAAACATTTGGTGTCATGAGCACTTTAACTTGTTACTTCAGGGGTTGCGTTAATTATTACAGGGCTTAAACTGAAAAAAATCCTGAGCCTGAACTTTTTTCCAAGGAGTGGGTTGCAGTGAATCCAATGCATATACAGTATAGGCAATTTGGCAAACAACTTTTAGCATTGTGCTTGGTAATGTACAAGATGACCTACAATTGAAATACGATTTTTAGAAGTAAAGGTTATCAAGTTATAAATAAAAACATGTGAAACTCAGTCAAGCTAATTAATCTGATTCATTTCGCAACAATTTAATTCAGTAAAGGGCAATTTATACAAAAAACATAAATTGTAACTTTTTATATCATTTCTGTTCAAAACAATGCCAAATTAAGTTATAGGAAATACATTACATTGGGTCTTGACTCCTCTCCTTTTTAAAATATTTGCAGAGGCAGTTCATTTTAACAACAAAAAAACTGTAAAGTGCTTCAAGAAGTGGTAAACTGAATAATATGAAACAAATACAAATAAATACAGAATTGCTAAACTGAAGCTTCCAGTGCAATGATCAGAGCTGAAGCATTGCTATTGCTAATGTTTACTTTCTATCTTGCAAGATGATGTGTTATTACTCTGGATGCATTATCATCAAAAAAGCGAACCATTACATTCAGTATTTTTTCCATGTTTTGGGTGATTGCTTCATCAACATTCAGAGAAAACATACATCCTTTGAGCTGATGAGAAATACGTTTCTTGAACTCTATGCCATATGTGTTCATATTAGGGTTCATATTAGGGTATCCAACTCCCAGCAAATAAAATAAGGAACCACCCCCCACCCGCATGATGCTTAATCGACGTTATCGACTTTAAAGGAGCATTTCACCCATGGAAACATTAATCTTTATTAAAAGTGGGTCATATTTGTAGTCGAAATGTAACATACATTTCGAATTAGGGGCCTATCTGACCGAGAAAAGACAGAAAATGACTTTTGGGTGCATTTGTATGAAAGACAACTCCCACAATGCACCACAAAGCACAGCTCTGCAAGCCACTCCCACTAATTCAAAACACCGCCTCAGTCTACAAGGCTTGCTTTTACGACTCACACTCCCTTACAGTAGGTGGCGGAAATGAACCTAAAGTTGGTTGCGACCCGCCAATAAACAAAAGAAGAAGAAGAAGGCGGCTTGCTGTTAAGCTTGAACTCCCCACTAATCCAGAAAACCGCCTCCGTTTAGCTGTTGAGCTTGAACTCGTTAGTAAATTACTCTTTCAAGATGGTGAACTATTGCATGGTACCGTGATGTTCAGTCAGAACAAGGAAAGGACAACAAGTAAGTTTTCATATTCTACCGAAAGATATGGAGCCACGCAAACAGTGGCTGAGAGTGATAAACCACCCGAGCTATTCAGAAGACAGCCGTGGAAAACTGAAAAAATCTGAAGGTTTGCAGTCTCCATTTCAAAAAGGAAGACTTCGAACTCAATGTCTTTGGAATGAAAGTAAATCCACCTTGTTTCACGTTTGATAGTTTGATGATGTTGAAATTATCGTATAGTTTGATGTTGTTCAAATGTTTTTAACGTTATTGAACATATATGGCACATCAGTTTGAAACGGCATCTTCTGCTGCTCTGGTGTCGTCTTCGGAAGATGAGGAACAATGTACTCCAACATCAACACCAGTCATGCAACCTACCCCTGTCCAAGCAGCACAGATTGTAAGTTTGTACAGCACATTGGCTCTAATAGAGTGCTAAAACTAATGTATGATTGAAATTTGTGGAATTTAACACTGAAAAGAAACATCTTCTTGATTTTACAGTTGCCATCCCCAGGCCTGAATCGAAGTGCCAGCAGCATTGGCATTGATGTAACCGATGAAAGCAATCAGCCTGAGTCAGCCATCACCCCCACATCATCTTCATCATCATCAGAAGATGAAGGTGGAAAAGACTGGCATGAAAAGAAGTTCATTGTCAATGAATCCAACCTCATGTCACTGATTTCTGTAAAGAACATCTATGATGCTGGGGCACAGAGGAAGGTGAAATGGACTTGTCTTGGGGGCCATTCGGGGACTTGGACATCTTCACCTGATGGTAGAGGAATGCCTGAGGTGAATCTCCTTTCTGCGGCAGCTCTTCTGTTCAAGGGTGGAACATACACTGAACTGTCAGACTGGTGCAAAACCATGGGTGTCCAAATGATTGCACAAACGACATTTTATGCCATTCAAAACGCTTACTTGTACCCTGCTATTGAGAACTTGTAAACTCAGTTGAAAGTCAGAGGACGTTTCTTTTTTTGCTGTTTTTACTTTCAGTAAACTTAATGTGTGAAAATATTTGTATGAACACTAAAAGAGTCAACACCATAAGACAAACAAAAAATGTTTCACAGACATGTGACTAACAGAAATAGAATAATGTGTCCTTGAATGAAGGGAGGCTCAAAATCAAAAGTACCAGTCAGTATCTGGTGTGGCCACCAGCCTGAAGTACTGCAGTGCATCTCCTCCTCATGAACTGGACCAGATTTGTCAGTTCTTGCTGTGAGATGTTACCCCACTCTTCCACCAAGGCACTTGCAAGTTCATGGACATTTCTGGGGGGAATGGCCCTAGGTCCCAGACGTGCTCAATGGGATTGAGATCCGGGCTCTTCGCTGGCCATGGCAGAACACTGACATTGCTGTCATGCAGAAACTCACGCACAGAACGAGCAGTATGGCTGGTGGGATTGTCCTGCTGGAGGATCATGTCCGGATGAGCATGCATAAAGGGTACCACATGAGGGAGGAGGATGTCTTCCCTGTACCGCAAGGCATTGAGATTGCCTGCAATGACAACAAGCTCAGTCCGATGGTGATGTGATATACCGCCCCAGACCATGACGGCCCCCCACCTCCAAATCGATCCCGCTCCAGGGTACAGGCCTCGGTGTAACGCTCATTCCTTCCACGATAAACACGAATCCGTCCATCACCCCTGGTGAGACAAAACCGTGACTCATCAGTGAAGAGCACTTTTTGCCACTCCTGTCTGGTCCAGCGAAGGTGGGTTTGTGCCCATAGGCGGCGTTGTTGCTGGTGATGTCTGGTAAGGACCTGCCTTACAACAGGCCTACAAGCTCTCAGTCCAGCCTCTCTCAGCCTATTGCGGACAGTCTGAGCACTGATGGAGGGATTGTGTGTTACTGGTGTGACTCGGGCAGTTGTTGTGGCCATCCTGTACCTGTCACGCAGGTGTGATATTCGGATGTACCGATCCTGTGCAGGTGTTGTTACACGTGGTCTTCCACTGCGAGGATGATCAGCTGTCCTTCCTGTCTCCCTGTAGCGCTGTCTTAGGCGTCTCACAGTGCGGACATGGCAATTTATTGCCCTAGCCACATCAGCAGTCCTCATGCCTCCCTGCAGCATGCCTAATGCACGTTCATGCAGATGAGCAGGGACCCTGGGCATCTTTCTTTGGGTGTTTTTCACAGTCGGTAGACAAGTCTCTTTAGTGTCCTGCGTTTTTAGAACTGTGACATTAAATGCCTACTTTCTGTAAGCCGTTATGGTCTTAACGACCATTCCACAGGTGCATGTTAATTCATTGATTATGGTTAATTGAACATGCATGGAAAACATTGTTTAAACCCTTTACAATGAAGATCTGTAAAGTTATTTGGATTTAAACAAAATTATTGCGGAAATCCACAGTCCTGAAAAAGGGAAGTTTCTTTTTTCGCGGAGTTTGTATGAAGAGAAGAAATGAAGTCTTGGCAAGAGTTTTTATTGAACAGGAGGATGGGAAGCAGCCACACTTGGCGGGCAATGGCCGATACGACTCGCCAGGATTCAACGCAAAATATGGTCACTACACGTTTATGCTACAAAGGAGATAATCCACACAGAGCTGGTGCAGGTAAGATACATAAAGATGGATACAGAATCACAATAATGGAAAATCACTGCTGCTATGTTGAAAACTTTGATAACATCGAACTTGAATCTTTAGTCTACAGAGGCCACCAGCTCTGGAGCCACTGGGTTTTAGAAGGGGGAATGACAGAGCTTCTGGACATGGGCCTTGACGTGGAGGTGATGACCACGGACTGCTCCTCTTCAATACGCAAGATCATAAGGGAACAAAATCCGGAAATCCAGCACGAATTCGACATCTGGCACACAGCCAAAGGTATGAATTTTTTGCCACTCTTGTAAACACACACACGCAACTCTCCATTTTTCTTAAAATACATTGTTGGTATGATGACAAAAAATTGCTGTGGTGAACTGTCGGTGGAGTGGGTGTTCAGCCAAATTGATCACTGCACCTGTAGTTCTACATAAATCCCAGTGACAAGCCACACCCTGTGCAATAGACCACCATGTGGGTAAAATAAGTAATAGCTAAATAAACCTAAAATAAACAGTGGATATAAATGTCTCTCACAGGGTTAATGGGGACAATACTGAAATAAATGGACAATGTTGGTGTTTTCCCAAAATTGTTCTGCATTTACAACCACAGGTTTCAGGAATAAACTACTGGCTAAGGGGAAAAAAAAGGACAAAGAAATCCTTCTCGCGTGGACCAGGTCAGTGTTGGTTTGTAATCTTGGAGAAGTTCCATTGCTTTACAAGGTCGGAAATTACTAATTTCAATATTTTTCACAGGTCTGTCGTAAACCACATGTGGTATACCTGTCCCATTAGTAAGGGGAACATAAAGGTAATGAATCAAAAGTTGCAATAAAGTGTCTGATTTGTGTCTTTTATAGCATTAGTATTATTGAAAAACTTTTCTTTCACAACAAAACCGTTTGAAATCCATTACACTCTCTAGGTACTACGGCTTCCTCCCACAGTCCAAAAACATGACTGTTAGGTCAATTGGTCTCTCCAAGTTACCCTTATCTATGAGTGTGCGCGTGCATGGTTTGTCCTGTGTGTCTCTGTGTTGTGTTGCCTTGCGATGGATTAGTAACCTGTCCAGGGTGTACCCCGGCTTTAGCCCCATGACTGCAATTATATGTCATAACGTTAAAAATTGGGGTAAAATAGGTTATGAGAAAGGGTTCATACAGCTTTCCAGTTAACGTTCTCCATGACCTTTCCATTATCTTTAACCGATTTTCCATGACCAAAAATAATTTGTGCATCAAATTAAAGTGTTATCTGCATTTATTGGTTGATTGAGTCTGTTTACTAGCATTTTGCTACGAAGCATATTGTATTCACAAAAAAAATTAAAACCTATGTTTTTCTGAATTAATGATAAAGTGTGGGGGACATTCCATGGACATATTGCCCTGCAATAGACTGGTGACACATCCAGGGTGTACCGCCACCTGGAGATAGGCAACAGCCGCACTGCGACCCTGTATGGTAGGTGGTATATACGATGGATGTTCTATGCCTGTAGGTAGGCCTGTAGTGATGCGTCGATGAGGTCGACAACTCTGTTTTAAAAAATCGTCGACATCAAATCCGGTAGTCGACGCACCACACTCGCCACACGCACGTGAGGGACCAAAACAAAGCAGCATGGAGAACGAAACTCCGTCTCCAACCACCTTTCAGGCTCAGCAGCCGGCATTCCCATGCTCTACATGTCACCAGAACACAACCCCCCCAGCCGCCACCCTACCTTAAAGGTGTGAGAATACTTTAAACGCAGCTATAAGCGTCAAGTAGGGATGGGCATAATTAATCTACGATCGATTAATTGATCATTAAGAATTTCATCGATGACATTTTTTTTTACCGATCAATGGGGGTTAGGGTTATTGGTTAGGCATGTTCTGTTGCGTAGTGTGAGTTTTGAAGGAATGCAATTAAGTTTGCTATGTGGCAGTAATTAAACAATTTACCACATGAGGGCGATGACTGAAAATAAAACCCACAGGACCGACTCAGTTTCTTGCCAGTTTCTGTGTATTTCAAAAGTAGCATTGTCATGAAGAGGTCGCAGCAAAGTGTGGCGTGGGACCAGTTTGACAAAAAAAAAAAAAAAAAGAAAAAGTCTTGGTTCACTGCCAACACCGCAAAGCTGTGTTTAAGTACTTGAACGCACTTCCAACCCTGGTTAGAAGCGGAGCATCCTGCTCTTGGTCTCAACCTAGCATCAACTCAGTGTTAGCACGGAGGAGCAGAGATGCACAACGAGAAGAGAAACTTACTCACCGATTACTTTCTGAGGGAAGCTCCGCCACCCCTGGATTGCACCCCTACAGACTGGTGGAAAATGAATTAAACAAGATTCCAGAGGCTTGCCAAGTTAGCACGGAGGTATGTGTATCACAGCGACGTCTGTCCCTCACAGCAGGTAATCTCGGCACTGCAGGTCAGACGCGACAGCAGCCTGGTGACCGTCAGTCTGACCACCAGGCTGCTTTCGCTTCTGACCCCAGCGTATGCTAACATGCTCATCTTTCTCAACAGAAATCAGTAGACTGATGCTAAAGTTGTATATAAGTTACGGTTTCTTTTTTTGTCTTTTTCACTCTGTTAATGAGCCTAATTTATTGTTAGGTATGATGATCTCTCTTATCCTATTTCTCGACTCTTTTTTCCAAATGTAACACAAAACTATCAGACCTATATGTGTTATATATTTTTTTAATTAAGTTATTGTTTAACATGACTTTTTTTTTTTTTTTTACTTTTTGGAGAAGAATAAAAATATGAGTGTCAGTTGTGTTAATGAGTACCGTCTTTTAGCTGTCGTCTCCGCTGCTTATAGCGAATATTTTCTTTGTGCAACTACCATGAATTAACTGCCACAACAGGTGTCCCACTTGTAATGAAGATCTGAATGGGGAAACGTGCTATTTTTCTATTCTCACTGCATTTTAATATAGCCTATGAAAAATGAATTTTAATATAAAAATATCAATGATTAATCAAAAATCGATCGTTAACTCTCCCGATGATCGATGAAGACAGTTTATTTGAATGCCCATCCCTAGCGTCACGGTATAGTTATTTGCAGTCTTTGCAAGATGAAGCTGGCATATCACACCAGCACAACTTCTATGTGGGAACAACTGAAGCGGAGGCATGCCATTGTTACTCGTGACATCGGAGAACAGAAGTAATTAACGTTACTATCGCCAATGTTTGCTAAACTAATTGCACATTTATGTAATGTTAGTAGTGTATTGTATTGTGCAACCTGTGCTTGAGCTCTGCGCACTTCGGTGGTGCGAGCCAACTGTGTTTGGTTTCTGCTAGTAGCTAGTGACTAAACAGCTGTGTTTAGCTAATAGTTAAAAATAGCAAATAATGCTGGCATGAATGGTAACGGTGGGTAACTTACAGCTAACAGAACACAGCTATCTAGTCACAAGCGTCAGAGTACGGCCAATTGCCATCACCAAAGTGATGAGCTGCTAGTCATTAGAATAGTAGACTATTCGATAAAATAATCGCCCGAAAAATTGTTTTCAAAATAATCGTTTACCCCCAGCCCTACTTTTAGGCATTATTAACTGACTAAGTAAGAGGAACTTAAACATGTCCCATTTCTTTCCATCCATCCATCGCCTATACCACTTATCTTTTGCTGGGGGCTTGGGCCTATCTCCAGCAGTTATCAGGCGATAGACAGGGTGAACTCTGCAGGTCGCCTGTCTGTCGCAGGTCCAGTTTTTTGAGTTTGATTCACTTTTACTTTGTTTTGGGACTGAGAAACTGGGAAATACTCTTGTCTCTAAACAATGTAGATAGGATTATTAGGCTGGCCCCCGTAGCTCCGCATGTTTAAAGTCCAATCCGTCCCAGCAAGAGAGATTTAAACTCATTGCATTGGCTCCCCGTATGTTTTAGGATCAATTTTAAGGTTCTTTTAATGGTCTTAATGGTCTTGGGCCTCCTTATCTTTCAAAACTGCTTTTACCATATGACCCTTTGCGGTCTTTGCGCTCCACTGGCAGCCGTCTCCTTGTCACCCCAAAAGTTAGGACACAGTCATGGTGAGGCGTCTTTCCAGTTTTATGGCCCTCACCTCTGGAACAGGCTGCCGGAGGACCTCAGGGCCGCAGAGAACGTTCATGTTTTTAGGACCAGACTCAAGACGCACCTTTTTAGCCAAGCCTTAATTGATAATTTAATAATATCTGCTTAATTGCTCTGCATGTTTTACTTGATTTCATTTGATCAATGTTTTACACTAAATAATTCAAAATGTTATCAGTGTTAAAACTTGATCAGTGTTGACTATTTACTTTCATATTTATCCAGTCTTTTTTATATTTTAACCTGTTATTTTAATCTTTCTTACAGTGTTTCCTCTGTGGGAGCCCTTTGCCTCGGGAGCGGTGGTTTGGCTGTGGCTGCCTTGGTGCTCTCCAGGTAGTGCTTGGGTGGAGGTGGGGGGTCTCAGCCTTCCCTCCGCTGGGCGCCCTGGGCCGGTGCCTCGACTTTTGCTGTTGATCTCCTGGCAATGCAGATGGCTCCCCTGATGGCATTTCCTTACCAAGCTCATTTGTTCTCAGCCCAATGTCCTTGTTTACTGTTGCTTTTAAGTGTCTGCATGCATGGGAGATGGGGTGGGTATAACTGATCATGTTTTTGTTCGTGGGGGGTTATGTGGGCCGCAGCCAGAACTCAGCGAGGAGTGCTCCACTTCACTCCAAAGCCACAAAATGAGCCCCTCGGCACCATACGCACATCGTTGCAGTCCTGCGGATGCTTCTCTGCCCGATATACATCAAGTGTGAGATGGTGAAAGATCCTCTGGCCAGAGTCAACAGCGCACAACTCCTACCACACTCATTATTGGGGACTCCATCATCAGGAACATAAGGATGAGAGGAGCCCTCACTCTCTCTTTCCCCGGAGCCACCGTGATGGACATTACAGGAAATTCATTCAACTCCACACAGTGGTGAGTAAAGTTGTGATTCATGCAGGCACCAATGACATTCAATAGCAGCATTCTGAGCTCCTAAAGCGTTTTTTATCCACCCTTTTAATCTTTTTAAAAATTCACGTGTCTGTTTTTATCTCCGGCCCCACTCCCACTGTTGGCAGAGGAATTGGTCGTTTTAGCAGACTTTTATCTCTCAACACGGCTTTTTTCTGCCACCGTGACTAAAAATATTGGGTTTATTGTCAATTGTAACATTTTCTGGGGCAGGAGGCACTTGTTTGGGGCAGATGGGCTGCATTTCAATGGACATGGCCCCCGCATGCTGGCAATGAGCCTGGGATGCCCACGCCCCCCAGTCTACCACACCAGCTCCAGCTGCCCCTGCCCTTTCTGGCCCCTCCGCCACATCCTGATGTTCAGCTGGTTCCAGCTCCTATGAACTGAGCTCTGATTTTCACAGTAACTCACATATTGGACTTGGACCTTTCCATACCACATTCATACCAGTCATTATCAGCAGAGAGCGGACTAAAAATCATAAACCCAACAAATGCAACCCATATAATCTCAGTTACCAAAAGTCCCCCTTTTGCTAAATCATACAGTTACTCCATCTCCACAACCAATATGCCTCTTTTAAATGTTCGCTCTCTGCTGAACCAAACTTATCAATGATTGGATTTTAGACCATACTGTTGATTATTTTTAACAGAAACATGGCTAAGTACAGATGCCCCTTTTGTTCTTACAGAGGGCTCCCCAACAAATCTTCATCTATTCCACGAGGAATAGCAAAAGGGGTGCTTTTATAAGTTTGTCAACGCTTACTGCCAAACCATTTTTATTTTCTAATTTTACCACGTTTGAATATATTGCAACTGGTTTTAGTTCTCATATTTAATGAGTACTAAAATAGTAATAATAGTTCACTTTGGGTGCTTTCACACCAGTTAGTCCGCGGGACCAATTTTGCAACATTGTTGCAGCTTTGAGCTGGTGCAGTTCGTGTTCACATTGCACTTTTGACAAATGAATAAACCTTTTACATGTTATTCCCTTGCGTGTGGTGGCGCTGTAGCAAGAACTGCCGAAAGAAAGTCAAAGAAAAAGACAAACAGGAAACGGATGCATGACGTCAGTCATTCCGTATTGGTCCAGCAGCAGACGCGGTGAAACTACCGGAAATAAACAGACTTGCCTCCGCATACACAGATGGATTGTGCTTGTCTTCTTGTTGTGGCCCCTGGCATGAAATTAGCATTTTTTGAGTTTTTTGGTCATATTTGTTAGTCTCCCCAGCCTGCCTATGTCCCCTAAGGGGTTAAAACTACTGATTAGTGTTTCCTTTGTCCCCGGGTATGTCTGCCTACATAGTGAAATTAGCACTCAGAAACGGGCTGTTTTGCAGTTCGGCATATGACCTCACGTTTCAGCATATGTCGTCACTGAGTTCCAGCCAATTACCCCCTTCTCTGAACTACACTCTCCAAGTCCCTCCCCCCGCGCCGCGTATTACAACCTAAACAACGACAGCTACGGTAAAAGGCAAACAACAAACCGACAACATGGAGTCCAGACCGCATCGACACTGTCCTCCCCACTTCCAAGCCACTGAAAAGCTTGTGGATGGACTTTATTTATGCAGGGAATGAACCCGACCGACTCCCAAAGCGCCTGGTCGTTTGTGGGAAACATTTCTCTGACGAATGTTTTATTAACTTGGGACAATACAGCAGTGGATTCGCAGATCGTCTTAAACTTTTACCAGGATCAATACCAACTCTCCGTGAACCAGCAAATATCCCTATACAAGTCAGTCGCCTAAATTTCCGCAATAATGTCCTTCAGCTGTTATATACCAGTGTTTCCCAAACATGACGATGCGCCACAGATTAAACTCCGACCGCCACAGATTCATCACCGTCTCTGTCCGTCTCTCCACACACACACACACACACACACACATGCCAGAAAAGGTCCTAAATAGGATAGCAATACAAGAACACACATACATACACATACATACACACACACACACACACACACACACACACACACACACACACAGCCCCTCCCCTCCGTGCAGCACGTCTGTCTGGATCACCTGTGGAAGACGTCCTCTACGTTTCTGGTTCCTCCTCAGGTGCCTCGCTGTCCGGATCAGATTCCGGATCAAATTGAAACACCATTACATAGTTATAGTAGTGATAACTTTGCCATTACTGTCGTGGTGAAGCTAGAGACGTAATGAGCACGGATGGATGTGTGGATGGATGATCAAATATTTTATTAGGCCTGTAATTTGTAAACAGATTATTGTTCAACACACAATATAATTAGGCCTAAACCTAATTACATTTTATACATAGGGTAATATTGGAATTTGGGCAATTTGTGGTGCGCAAATGCATGTCTGTCAATGTTTCATCAGATGCGGATGTTAGAGACTAAATTGACAAAAGAGGCGCATGGCTTGGGCCCCGCCCACCAAAACTCGGTCGTTCTGTGCTAATGTTAAAAGAAGGGCCACCTAGTAGGGGCTGCAATTCTACAACAAGGCTGAGTTACGGCTAACGATCCTTTGATACAGTATTAAGGTACTTAGAGTGTAACTAAAAAGGGCCCAACCGTCGCTGGGAATTTCATGCCAGGGACACTTTAAAGGGCCGATTTAGTATGGAGACAGAGAGGACCGGGCCAGCTGATTTACCCTGATAGAGGAAAGTTCAATGAAATTACCATAAAGTTCTGATGGTGGGAAATTGAATATAAGCAGAAATTCTGAAGGGAAAACTCTTATAATTGAGTGTATATATCGCCCACCCAGCAGCGATATTGGTATCTTTTTTAAGGTCATTGTCATCTACTTTTGAGATGATTAATCATAAGAACAAGGCATGTAATCTTCTTGGGGATTTTAAAATTGACATTTTAAAGCAAGAAAGACCTAATTCAATGCATATCTATTGTTTTAATCAGTTATTTACCACCAAGCAAGGAGAAAAAATCTTCTGCACCACTAATTAATAAAATATTATCTACTTATTTTATTAATTCAATAAATTGTTCTTTGTTTCTTACTGTCATTTCAGGTCATTTATTTTAGTTCTTTACTAATATTTCTCACACAACTGAAGTCAAAATGAAATGTCATGAATTTACTGAGAAAACATGGAATCCTTTAAAATATCCTTGGCTAATGAGGTTTTTAAATATCATAATGCTGATATATCTTACCAAACATTTACTAATATATATCTTTGATAAGGTTTTTTCTTTATATGAATCAAAACGAAATATAGAAACAACTTTTTAGCTGCTTCTGAATAAGAAGGTGCCATAATTGCTCGTGTTTTTCTACCGTAAACAACAAAACTACTTGTTCTTGAGTGTTTCGATGGATCTAGGCGCAGTACAGTAGGCTATTTGTTAGTACTTACTGTTGATGATGCGTCGGACGAGAAAGGAATCTGGAGCGGTTCACTTTATCAGCTAGCTTCCTCGGTCTGCCCTCCTGTAGGAACCTCTGTGATACTCGGCTTAAAGAAAAGATAACGGGCTGCTTTCTTGTTCAGTAGCTGCATAAAGTCAAACATGAATTTAAGAAGCTCCAAATAAAATGAAGGAAACAACAAAATCACGTCCCGCATCGGTTTAACCACCTATGTGGCTAAGATGGTGGTGGTGGTGCTGTTGGAAGGCCTCGGGGAGAAAATGGAGAGACTATGAGCTATGTTCAATGTACGTAGGACAAATGAAACCGCAAGTAAGAATTACGCCACTTCCGAGGGCACTGCTGTCAGATAAACATCTCGTAACCAAGTGTCTTTTTGTTATGATACTCAACTTAATTCATACATTTGGTAAAAATGTTACGAAGATAAAAAGTGCATTTCATTTATTCGATCAATACAGTAATTAAGATTGAGAGTTGTACTTATTGTTTTGAGACCAATAACGTTATATCTGAAGTTTGTTTAGAAAGTACCTTAAATGGACACACTGCAGAGTGAAAGTTGGTGCTGATATCTTGATTCTGTTGGGGTTCACTTAGATTTTTGTCCAGACGTGAACCTCGAACTTCACGTCTCCTGTTGTCATTGAATGTAGCATTGGTGATCGTTTGCTGGCGTCACGATCACGTGGCTTCCAGTCTGCGTCTGGGTTTGTTGCTGTCTGATCGGATCGGAATGGCCGCCGTTGCTGTGGTGGACACCTCCTCTGGTGTAGATGGTGTAGATCCTGTAGCTGAAGGTCTGCTGGAGCTCATCAAACCAGCCATCCAGCAGCTGGACCTGCACGTGCACTCTGTCAGGTAAACCCAACACGCTCAGCTGGCTGGGCAGTCACGTGACATGTCCAAACCCTCAGAGCTACACTACACCGTCGTTTGGTCTTTAAAAACCCCATTTCCTTTTTATGGACTATTGTCACAAATGTCTGTTTTTGCAGAGAGAGCCAAGTGGAATTAAGAGAGCATATAGACAACTTGGCCACGGGTAATATTTTCGTTTGCTTTCATTTTAAAAATCCCCATTGCTTAAAACGGTGCTTACTGAAGCGCCAGTATATAATTGTACTGTTTTAAGAATAATAACATCTCTTCAAAAGAACCTTTGAATATAGCTTGTGTAATGGTTACATTTGTTTCACGGTCTTCACAGAGTTATTCAGGATAAATGAACACCAGAAGGTGGCGCTAGACCTGGATCCTTATGTGAAGAAGCTACTGAATGCGAGGCGTAGAGTAGTGCTGGTGAACAATATTCTACAGAATGCTCAGGTTAGTAGCTGACCTATGGTTTACTTTGGACCTTTATTCCCTTGACTAACTAAACCTGATCCAGACACAGCAGAGGATCAACATGTTTTCTTCTCATGTAGAGCCCTGCTCTCTCCTTCTCTATCAGCCAGTCTGCACAGGCACACGCGCGCAGTGCAGCAACACTGATGTTTTTCTTTCACAATTATGGAGATAACTGAAAACAATAAAAATGATGGTCTCACATCATCCAACTACATCAGCTTATCTTTGTAGGGTTGCCAAAGGTGCAACCTTTCATCAGAATATCCTACCTTTATTAGATATAGAGGTAACACATGATTAGGTTTATAAAAGTCTGTATGTAATCTCCTACCTGAATTTCTAACCATAAGGCATTGTCAGACAGGGGAAACACAGCTTTATTGTATTCAAATTAAACAGAGACAGTTTAATCCTGCACACATTTCTTTGCATCAGTAAGTTGTGTGGTAGTTAATCACATGTAGCAGACATGCAGTCTAAATGTGCTACACTGAACCAAAGAGGTCACTATGCACCTCAAATGCAAAATAGTTTCTGAGCCAGTTAACAAGTAATAACCTGCTATCTTTCAAATCAAGATGGTGACTGGAATAGTTATCTAACGGCTAAACAATATATAGGTTAGAGAAATATATTGAAACAGTGTACTGTACATCATTATTGTATTTTTTTCATATATTGTGGCGATACTCCGGAAGAGCTCAGGCTATTTAAGGCTTTAATAACTGACTGGCCATCACATCATTTATTTCTCTCAGCATGCTAAAAACACACAGGAATATAAAACATAAGACAACAATGTACTCTTGCTGTGAACGTCCTTACACTATAAACATTAAATTGACCAAATATTGAATCAGTTTTGGTTTGAATGATTTTGTTTTTTTTTGTGAACCAGACTCCCAGAGAGAAGTTGAAGAAATCTCTGGATTACAGACAGGAGAACTGATATAAGAAGACATACTGTTAAATAGTGTCAGAAACATTCATGGAAGTATGAAGTTCAAATACTTCTGTTGAATATGAGACCAAATCAATGGATTATTTTCTTTTCAACAGCAACAAGCACAATCTTCAGTGTTCCTTTATTCCGATCAGTTATTGGCAAATGGGCCTCACCAAGATTTAGTTGCATTAAGATCGCATCTGATATTTATCCTAGTCTGTCCTCAGTTTTAGTCACAAACTTCTGATCATAAAACATTATATTAGACATATTTAAAACCAGCTTCAATACAGGAACTCTACAAAAGTGGGAGTCTTGATCCAGTGTTGATCATCCATTCTCCGCCAACACTGTATTCTGCTCTTTTCAGGAAAATTCTATTGTTAAACAGAACAATCATATGCAGTCTTTTAGTAATCAAGTCAAACAAATTTTGAGTCACAGCTTTCAGTGCCACAAGGTTGGAGAGGTAATCAGAAGTCACCCTGGTGCCCAGGTCTGTCAAGGACACTAACTTCTTAAAGGGGAGCTGCTGCAACAACTTACAGACCAAACCAAACCAATAACGTACAAAAACAAAACGAAATATATAATAGCAACAATGTGCAGCCCTTTTCTCATGCTCTGCACTCTGTTATTCCTCATTCTAATGAACGTCCCACTGCTATCGATCAGATGCACTGAAAATAATCTGAATTAAATTGAAAAGGAACACTGCACCTACCCACAGAGGCCCACAATCAGTTGATCCAATGTTAGTCAGGAAAGAACTATTTAAATCAAATATTTCATGTTTAAATTAGTATTAAGTGTCTGAGAGTGAATGCCAATGCTGGTGCCTGTGCCTATCTCCAGCGGTCAAGGGACGAGAGGCGGGGTACACCATGGACAGGTCGCCAGTCCATCACAGGGCAGCACATAGGACAAACAAACACACACACACACACACACACACACACACACACACACACACACACACACACACGAGGACAATTTAGAGAGACTAATTCACCTAACAGTCATGTTATTGAACTGTGGGAAGAAGCCGGGGTACCCAGAAAGAACCCCCACATGCACAGGGAGAACATGCAAACTCCATACTCTCTCACCCTCACCCTTAACACCTTCACAACTTTCTTCTATTTTTCTCTTTCTTATATCTCTGCTTCTGGATTTTCAATCTGGCAACCCCAAGCACAAACTAATAATGCACTTGTGTTCATCTGTTTCTATGGTGACAGGCACTTTCCAACATTAGTCTCAAAACTATGGCTACTCTAAGGTTTATCACGTGGAATATTCATGGAGCTGGCACTAGTGAGAAAAGAGTTAAGATTTTTAACCAGCTTAAAAGATTGAAGGCAGATGTCTTCTTATTACAAGAAACCCATAAATCTACCTCAGCTGCAGTTGATCTTAAATCCCCTGAGTTTCCTAATGTATTTTCTGCATGCTATAACTCCAGACAAAGGGGAGTAGCAATATTAATAAATAAAAATGTTAATTTTACAGTAATAGATACGGTTACAGATCCAGAGGGTAGATTTATTATAGTAAAACTATCTATACATAACCAAAAGTTATGTATTGTCAGTATATATGGTCCAAATGTTGATGACCCCTCATTCTTTCATTCCTAATTCTCGGTGCTCCTTGAACACATGGATTGCTCACTTCTTCTTGGGGGCGACCTCAACTTTGGTTTAAATGAAGAAATAGACAGGCTCAGCACAGCAGGGACTCACCGCAGCTGGAAATCTATAGATTTAGTCAAACAGTACATGAGCAATTATGGACTTTGTGATGCATGGCGATCTCTTCACCTCAATGACAAAAAATATACTTTCTTCTCAAATATTCTCAACTGGATTATTTGTTAGTCAGCAGCTCACTATTGACTGACATTTCAGACACTGAGATACACCCTATAGCTGTTAGCGATCATGCTCCTGTTTCTCTAACTCTAGTAAAGAAAAAAGAAACGCCTCAAAGCAAAAATTGGAGATTTAATATATCATTACTTAAGGAAAAATAATTTATTAAATATTTCGAAAAAGAGTGGGCTTCTTATTTGGAATATAATGACCTACCTGGTTCCATTCTTTGGGAGGCAGGGAAAACTGGAATTAGAGGTAAAATAATCTCATTCTCATCAAATAAAAAGAAAATAGAAAAAAACGTATTCAGGGATTAGAAGAAACTATTTATTCATTAGAAGCTTCTCTAGATGAGGAGAGACTAGGCAAAATCCGTAAAGCAAAGCTAGAATTAAATGAAATTATTAATAAACAGACCCAGTTCTTAATTCAAAGACTTATAATAGAAAACTTTGAACAAGGTAATAAATCAGGTAGATTTTTCTGCTAACCAGCTTAATATTAATAAAGAAAAAAAAACTATATCTGCTATTAAAGCTCAGACCAGGAATACAGTATGTGATTCGGGAAGAATAAACAACACCTTTAAATAATTTTACAAGGCTTTATACTCACTGGAGATAAACCCATCAGATCATGAAATTCAACAATTTTTGGATAAAATATCACTACCTAAATTATCTGAAAGTCAAGCGATGGCCCTGGATTCACCACTAACAGCGGCTGAACTCCAGGAGGCCCTCCAAAGCATGCCCAATAAAAAGGCTCCAGGCCCAGATGGAATTCCAGCAGACTTCTATAAAGAATTCTGGAATATTCTGGCACCAACATTCCACAGAATGCTGCAGGAAACAAGGGAAAAGAACAGACTACCACCAAATATGAATTCTGCCTACATTAGTCTTCTACTAAAATCAGGTAAAGACTCTGTGTTTCCTACCAGCTATCGTCCCATATCCCTCATTAATGTTGATCTTAAATCTTCCTAACAATGACAAACCGCTTTGATGTTTTTCAGTCTGGTTTCCGTGCTCACCACAGCACCGAGACGACCCTCGTCAAAGTATTCAATGACATCCGCATAAATACAGACTGTGGTAGAACCACAGTGCTGGTTCTGTTGGACCTCAGTGCAGCATTTGACAGTGTTGATCATATTTAATTGGAACGACTGGAGAGCTGGGTCGGACTCTCTGGTACACTACTTGGCTGGTTTGAGTCTTACATAAAGAACAGGGACTTCTATGTTTCAATAGGAAACTTTTCATCAGAACGAACAGAAATCACATGTGGGGTGCCCCAGAGCTCCATCCTGGGGCCCCTCTTATTTAATATCAACATGCTCCCACTAGGCAAGATTATAGCAACCAATAACATTAGCTACCATAACTACGCGGATGATACTCAGCTCTACATTACAATGTCACCAGGTGACTCTGAACCCATTCAAACCCTAAATCAATGCATTGACCAAATAAATGGATGGATGTGCCATAACTTTCTCCAGCTGAATAGAAACAAAACTGAAGTTATTATTTTTGGACCCAAGGAGTAACGATCGGATTGATTTGCTGCAACAGCATCTTCACAGGTCTGCCTAAAAAGTCAATCAGACAGCTGCAGCTGATCCAGAACGCTGCTGCTCGCGTCCTCACTAGAACCAGGAAAGTAGAGCATATCACCCCAGTTCTAAAGTCCTTACACTGGCTCCCTGTAGCTCAGAGATTAGACTTCAAAATACTCCTACTAGTTTATAAATCATTACATGGCTTAGCACCAAAATATGTTGAAGAACTGTTGTCACAGTACCAACCACCAAGACCACTCAGGTCCTCCAACTCTAGCCTACTAAACATCCCTAGACTCAGAACTAAACATGGAGAAGCAGCTTTCAGTTTCTATGCTCCCCTTATCTGGAACAGACTTCCTGACGAGTGTAGAGCTGCTGAAACTCTGAACTGCTTTAGATCGAGACTAAAAACCCATCTGTTTAGAATTGCCTTCAAGTAAATGTTTGATGTCATTTGTATGAAATGTGTTCATGCTTTCTTGCTTTTTATGATTTGTGTATCATGTGTAATGTGTGTTTCTTTTACTTTTAATTTCCAATGTTATATTCCATGTTTTTTTTTAAATCACCAAATCATGTAAAGCACCTTGAATTACCCTGCTGTTGAAATTGTGCTATACAAATAAAATTGCCTTGCCTTGCCTTAAAATAATCTGCAAAGCCCTCGCAAAAAGGATAAAGTAACTCCTCTTATAATACATCCTGATCAAACGGGTTTTATAAAAGGGAGACATTCATCCACAAATTCATGTTGATTAATAGATTTAATAGATTTTTCTTACTGTAAAAACATTGAAACTAATATATTATCTCTAAATGCAGAAAAAGCATTTGATAGAGTTAACTGGAAAGTCTTATTTGCAACCTTACATAAATTTGGCTTTGGAAATTATTTTATAAACTGGTTGAAAATATTATACAGTTCATCAACAGCATGTATCAGGACTAATAACCAAACATCATCTAGGTTTTATCTTCAGAGAGGTACCAGGCAGGGATGTCTTCTCTCTCCTTCCCTGTTTGCTTTTTTATTGAACCACTAGCTGCAGCAATCAGGCAAACTCACAATATTAAATGCATAAAATGCAATAACATAGAACATAAAATCAGTCTTTATGCAGATGATTTATTACTTTTTCTTTTTACTTATTTAGGCATCAATGTCTCACCAAGACCGGCAGATTTAATAAAGCTAAACTATATCCCACTTTTAAAAAAAGTGGAAGATGATCTTGCTAGATGGAAATCCCTACCCATATCACTTATGGGAAGGGTTGCTTCAATAAAAATGATGCTTTTGCCCAGAATCAACTACTTATTCTCAATGATCCCATGTAAACCATCACTGGATTGGTTTACATCTCTCGACTCCTCTGTTTCTAAATTTCTTTGGAAAGATAAATTCCCACGTACCAGCTTAAAAACACTGCAGAAGACCAAAGAAAAAGGAGGTCTAGACCTAGCAAACTTTTATCATTTTTTCTTAGCGAATAGGTTCCAATACATCTCAAGATGGTTAAAACATAGCTACCTAGATGAGTCCTGGATAGACGTAGAACAGAAATTATGCAATCAGATAAAGATTTCAGACCTACCATTTATTAGTTCAAATATAAAGCAACATGAATGCTTTAAATGTATTAATATCAGTTCCTCTCTGACAGCATGGTGGGAGTTTCTAAAAATGACAGAGTCCACACTAATCCCATAGAGACGTACTGCTATCTAGAATAACCCCGATATCTTGCAAAAATAAAAAAGTATGATAAATTCTCCAGACTGGAGGTGTAATGGAATTGAATACCTGGAACATATTTTTGAAGGAACAGACTTTATCCCATTTAATACATTAATTACGCAATATGGAATTAATAAAAACAAATTCTTAGAATATCAATATATTAAATCTATTATAAAAGGTAAATTTAGGATCAATGCAGTTGAATTACAAATCCCAGTAAGAGTTTAAGATTTTCTTAATCTCAACCCCACCAAACTGCTGTCTAAAATGTACAAACATTAACTACATTAGATGAAGAGATAGCCCTTCCTATTTCAACTTGGGAGGTGGACTTGTCCATCACCTTTGACCAAAACCTCTGGTCTCAGATATGTCTAAGAACCTTTAAAATAACTAAAAATCCCAATTTACGGGGGAGCATGGTGGCGCAACTGGTAGAGCGGCTCACCTCACAGCTAGAAGGTCCTGGGTTCAATTACCGCAAATTACCCACAAAAACATGCACTAGTCCTGGGGCTATATACTGCCTCCTCCTGGCTGGCCGGGGCGCCTGAAGGGATGGGGAGGATCTGGCTGGAATAACATGGTCCTTCCATGCGCTAAGTCCAGCCGGGGAAACCCCACCCCATCAGGTGAAAAGAAGGGCCTGCCCACTTCCCAAGCATGAAGGAGGCTTGGGTTTCAGTGCGGGGCCCTCCCGGGGCTGACATAGGGAGAGCGGAACCCCAGGACTGGAACTAGGTAGGAGCAATGGGGGATGAATAATGGGGGGAAAAAACCATGGGATAAAAAAATTTTTAAAAAAATTTAATCCCAATTTACAACTAATACAATACAAAATCCGTCATAGAGTACACTATACAGGTCAACGAATGTTTAGGATGGGTTTTACATCGTCTAATACCTGCTTACAATGCACAAGCAATATACCGGATACTTATATTCATGCGCTTTGGTTCTGTCTGTTATGTTAAGAAATTTAGGTGCCAGATATGTGAGGACTTATCAAAGTGTCTGAAATGTAACATTCCACCATCTCCCTCAGTTTGCTTGCTAGGAAATTTAAATGATGTCTCCATGGACACAAAATCAGTTCTAATGGTTCACATTGCCTTATTTATCGCTAAGAAAACTATCCTCCTGAACTGGAAAAATAAAAAGGCTCTTAATATTAATCAGTATCGAAATCTCTTGTTGAACCACATTGGTCTTGAGACGGCCTCTGCTTCCATATCTGATCAATCTCTCTGGGCTCCTTTGATCGGCTTCATCACCTAGTAGGGGTGGGGGGCACTTGGTTTTGTCGTGTGGGATACTGATGCTCATGTGGGGGTGATTGGGGTTGGGGATGTCTGGGGGGGGGGATGCCTGGGGGTGGGATCACTGGGCGGATGGGGTGCTGGGCGTCGTGGACCCAACCTGGAGTTGGGCTTTTGGTGGTAACTCCTGATGGCTGCATGCCTTAGGGGGGTTGCACTGACAGACATGGGTTACTGGCCTGGTGGCCGTGCTGCACCTGGGTAGGGTCTGGGGTAGGCCTGGAATGTCAAGGTGGGTTTAGTTCTCCTTCTGAAATGGGGCTGGGGGGAGTGCCTTGGAGTCTGTGGGGCTTGGTGGTGCTGTGGCCGTGGGCCCCGGGTTGAACGTGCCATGGCCTCCCTCCCCTAGTGGATCCTTGTGAACAGTGGTGCCTATTGGGGTCAGTGGGGGAGCTGGCTCCCTGGGAAGGCATTTTGTCTCCCAGTCCTTCCCTCCCCATCCCCGAACACCTCTGTCCACCCGCTCTATCACTTTAGCACTCATATAGGGTCTTGTGGCATGGGCACATCACTGGGGTGCGAGGAGGGGTTTCTATCTTCGCTATCCCGTGGCGGCCTGGGTCCCAATTTTACTATACAACTTGGACACTCCCACTTATAACATTTTCATGAGACACACATGTAGGGACTTTGGGGTGTGCACACTTTTCGGCATCCAGAGGGGGGAGCTGTTCAATCAGCTTCACCTCTGGTGCCAGTGCCCACTGTTAAACCGCATATAGACACTGAGGGCTCGGGGTGGGGGTTGGGGGATGTGTGGCTGCCTTCCCCACATCCCACCCCTCTGTTTTAAATGCACATTATAACAACACGCATCAACACCATACTCGAGCAGGAGGATGGAGGCTAGGGGTCTTTCCACACCCCTGTTCAGTATGGGCCATCAGGGGTTGGGGTCCGGAGCAGGAACCGGTGGTCTGGTCGGGGTCCTAGGCTGTTGGGCTGCTTCGCCACTGTTGGGCCCTTGGCAGTCTGCTTGTCTCCGTTCTAGAAGGTAGGGGGTCCATCTCCCGGGTCCGGGGGCTGGTTGCTCTACTGGGGCATCGGTACCTGGACCTGGGAGCATAAAGTGTGTATGGGGTGTGTGAGTGAGGGTACAGTGTCATTTCTTGGGTGTCTTGGTGAGTCATTGAGAATGTATGTGCTTAAGAGAAAGGGAACGTATGACTGTGTCCGTATGTCTTTGTCTACCTGTCAGGTGGGGTCTTGGGCTGCCCTCTCGCCTGGCACACCTCAGGCCTTCGTTTCCTCTCCGTCACTCCCTGCCAGTGACTGATGCCCCTGGCAACTGGTGCGTCGGTGGTCAATCCGGGTCGGACCTGGTGCGTGCCTGGCCGGGCCTGAGGGGACCGGTGTGTCGGTTGGCCGATGCGCTGGGCTGATGTCTTCCTTTTGTTGGTTGGGACACCTCTTTTAGGTGCGCCAGGTTTGGGATTGTTGGGTGGTGCCTGTTTGGTGGCTCGGTGGGATATGGATCCAGCTTCTCTGCTCGTTTGATCACCTGTTCTGTGCGCATCGTGCGTGGTTGGTTCATTGGCGGGTTGGACTGTCCCTGGCCTTTGTTGGATGCCTGGTGTCAGCGCTCTGCGTTGCGTGGGATCAGGACTCGGGAACTGGTACAACTTGTTCCACAGGTGCTGGCTGAGCTTGACCTGGGGATGCCGTCCGTCCGCTATGGCTATCGGTGAGGCGGGAGGGGGGCGGTGAGAATTAGCTTGGGGTGGCGGTGGCTTGTGGTGGCCGGCGGCTGGCCCCTGCTCCCCGGGCCCCTGCATCGTAGCCGCAGCCGCTGGACGTTCCCCTGGAGTTCTACACTGCTCCTCTCTTGGGGGATGCGGTCGGCCCCGCCCTGGTCCGCCTGGGGCTCTGGGGGTCCTTTGGATGTCTTGGCTCCGATCTCCTTCATGTCTGCATCAATTCCAGGGAGACGGATTGATGCCTGCTCACACCAGCTATCGAACACTTATGGAGAAACCTTATATGCACCAGCAATTAAATTTTCAATTCAGTTTATTTATATAGCGCCAATTCACAACAGATGTCATCTCAAGGCACTTAACAAGAAGTCATTTCAATACATTTATACAAACATTCCAATCAGTTAAAAAGTTTGCTATTTAAGGAATCCCAGCAGATTGCGTCAGTCATTGGCGTGAGGTTGGCCCCCGTTGATGCAGACTTTCCAACCACAGCAATCCTTCAGCAATCCCTCATACTGAGCAAGCATGTAGCGACGGTGGAGAGGAAAAACTCCCCTTTAACAGGAAGAAACCTCCAACAGAACCAGGCTCAGTAGGAGCGGCCATCTGCCACGACCGTCTGGGGGTTTGAGAAGACAGAGCAGAAACACAGAAGGAACAGAAGATCTGATATAAGAGAACTTTCTATGTTACAGAAAGTAAAAAGTTGATAACAGAACACAGTGGATGTTCAGTTACTGGGAGGATCATCCCAGTCGATGCCCCCCGTCCAACAGGGCATTGCAGCCAAGCAGGATACCAGACCAGGTATATCTTCTATGGAGAGAAAAACACTGAGAGAAAACAAAGTTAACAGTCGAAATAACAGCATGCTAACACACACACATAGATTTGGGGTCTCCGGTGTTTACAGATATATTCTTGTGCTGAGGTTATCATTACTAGATCTTGATTAATAGGTACCATGAGTTTTTCTCATTGACGTTGTTGTTTTTTTATATCCATTTTTTGTGATGTGGTTGTGTAGTTCTTAGTTTACAATGTTTATTTTGTTTTGTCGATGTTCCTTTTTCGTTTTTTGTTTTTTTCCTCTCTCTGCCGTCCTGTGGGTATGGTGGCAGACTTCGATGTTTTCCTGTGTTTTCTTTGTTCCCCTTCCTCTCTTGCATTTTCAACTTACCCTCTCTCTTGACTTTTTGTTTCCTACCTCTCTTCTTCATCTTCTTTCTCTCTTCCCCTTTATTTTCTGTCTCCGTGTCCATAACACCAGGAAATAAAACCCACAGCAATTTATAATAAAGATTTCTCACACATAACTTATATATCAAGTGGAGTACTATAGCAAAAGCTTTAGGCTAGTGCTCCACTTGTGAAAGTAAATCTGTTGGGCTTCTACTCGGGGCTCTCACACCAATTCTGAGCTCCACACTGCCAAACAGGACACGTCAAAAAAAAAAAAAAAACTACTCAGAAAAGTAATTTTTCCCCAAAAAGTTACTCAAGTAAATGTAACTGAGTAAATGTAAGTAGTTACTACCCACTGGTCACTTCCCCTAACCCCTTCACAACAAAAACACTGATCAATCTGTTTCTATCTCTTTCAATAAACATACAATACAAATAAACATTTAGAATGATGCTACTGTGAGGAAACAGTATCTTGGGGCTCCAGTCACACTGGAAGCCAGCCCACAGCCACAGATGGGTCACCACAGGGACCGCCATGATTGGGCCAGGCAGCAGTGCAGAGCCCCGCCCACCACGACCAAAGGGATCCCAATGGCGGCGACCCCCATGGCTAAACTGGCAGGGTTCCTAGCACGAAGGAAAAACTGGAGTTAGTCTGTATAAAACAATTAGTAAAACACTTGGGTAACAATGAACAATGTACAATAATAAATAAGAATACAAAAATAGTGAATAAAAACAAAATAATATAAAAAATCTGCTAAAATAGATAAAATAACTCAATTACTCAATTAAAAAACGAGCTACAAAGGTAGATCTTGAGCTTCTTTTTAAAAACTGACATTTCTGCGGCTCTGAGGTACTCTGGCAGGCTGTTCCGCAGACGAGGGCTGTAGTGATAGAACAAGGTTTCACCGTATGTCTTAGTTCGGATTTTTGTAATAACTAAAAGGCCAGTACCACAGGACCTCAGGGACGGTAAGGGCTCCTAATTTAAGAAGAGGTTGAACAAATAAGATGGACCAAGTCCATTAGGACATTTATAAACTAATAAAAGAACCTTAAAATCAACCCTAAAACGCACAGGGAGCCAATGCAACGACTTTAAAACTGGTGTAATGTGTTCCTGCCTTCTTGTCCTTTTCAGCACACATGCAGCTGACTTCTGCAGTAGTTGTAGGCTTGAAATAAACTTTTTGGGTAGACCAGAGAGCAGCGCATTACAATAATCTAATCTACTGAAAAGAAACCATTTTATATAAACCACTATTTTTGGCGTACGCATCAGGTACGTGTGAAATTTACATATTTTAAAGGTTTAGAAAAAGTCCAAATAGAAATGGCTCTCTAGCGCCCCCTGGAAAACTTCAAAACAGCCTCTGCATTTACCTTATTTCATCATACAGCCACGGCATTTGGCACACTAGTAGAACTTCCAAAGACCTACCTAAAATCCTTAAAACGTCATAGTCCCAAATGCGCAGGAAGTCAGCGATCTTGGTTTGAAGATGCGATTTTGACCCTGTTTTCACAGTTTACAGCCTGCACATTTGAACAAACTCCTAGAGATTTTGGCTGATCAGCTTGTAAATTGGTCAGAATGGCTTTCAGGCATGGGGAATCAAAAGTTATTTTTAAAAATTGACATTTCGTATACGTTGAAGGGGCGGGGCCAAAAATATTAAAGTTGTCATCTCTTATGCAAAGGGATGAAACTTGCTGTGGTGGCTCATTAATTTTCTGACAAGGTCCAATTGTCAAGTGTTGACATCACCTAATCCCCGCCCCCTTAAAACAAGAAGTGTAATGTTTTGCTGTGAAAGGTATGTATTTTACACCCTTCACCCATCAACATGAAACTATACATAGTGACTGTAAACAAGTTGAGGTAACTTGATGTCCAACACTGAGAATTTTCAAAAGAGGGTGGGGCTATGGCAGCATGGCGAAATCCAGAGTCACGCTATGGCCATATGTTTGGTTCTAATTTCAACAAAAGTTATTTGATCTGCACCATAATACATAGGAGGGTTATCCAACCCCTGAAAGATTTTTATGCAAAAAAATCTGTCACTTGGCTGTCACTTAATTCGCCCACATCTTCCCTTTGAAGCATTAAAACAATAAGCCCTCAGCCATACTTTATTTGAGGATTATGAAACTTGATATACGTATGTGGTGTGTCAGGATCTACAAAAAAAGTCTCTTGGAGCCATGGTCCAAACCCCACAGGAAGTCTGCGTTTTTGGATCAAACCCGCCATTTTGTTCCATTTATATATGTGGTATTTGAACGAACTCGTCCTAGAGCTTTTCACTTGCAGACTTCAAAATGAGTGAGGATAGTCTGCAGGCATTGGGAATAAAAAGTTATTGAAAGATTTCAGCTCAAAGCAGGTGGGCATGGCGAAGCCTCAAAATAAGGCTTCTTACCATAAAAGTAGAAGGTGTATTAAACGTACAAGATCACAGCTGTGGCAAACTTCCTGGGTTTCATCACATACCACCACTCAAGACATTCATTGGCTCATTTGTTTGTCATCTAAGCCCTGCCCCCAGAGAAGACGAAGTGTAATGTTTTACTTAGAAAGGTCTGTATTTGCCTCCTTTGACCTAATCAACATCTGGCTGTGGTCAGTGACTGAAACCAATTTGGGGTAACTTGTTGTCCAGGACTGAGAGTTTTCGAAGGATTGGTGTGGTTGCAGCATGAAGCATGGCGTTAGGGCAGGGCAATATGGCCAAAAATATATATCACGATATACATTTGATAATTTGCGATAACGATATAACTGACGATATGACTGACGAGACAGCCTACTTTAAAACTGCACAACTTTATTAGTGCAAAAAAAATATTTTCACTTTAACAAGCAACTGTTTTTTTTACATATATTAAAGCTATAACTTTGTACCAAAATTTACCAGCACAAATCTTACAAATTCCATCCATCCATCCATCCATCCATTTTCTTCCGCTTATCCGGGGTCGGGTCGCGGGGGCAGCAGCCTAAGCAAAGAGACCCAGACTTCCCTCTCCTCAGCCACTTGTTCCAGCTCCTCGGGAGGAACCCCAAGGTGCTCCCAGGCCAGCCGAGAAACATAGTCCCTCCAGCGTGTCCTGGGCCTTCCCCTGGGCCTCCTCCCGGTGGGACGTGCCTGAAACACCTCACCAGGGAGGCGTCCAGGAGGCATCCTGACCAGATGCCCGAGCCACCTCAACTGACTCCTCTCGATGTGGAGAAGCAGCGGCTCTACTCTGAGCCCCCTCCGGATGACTGAGCTTCTCACCCTATCTCTAAGGGAGAGCCCAGACACTCTGCGGAGGAAACTCATTTCAGCCGCTTGTATCCGTGATCTCGTTCTTTCGGTCACCACCCAGAGTTCGTGACCATAGATGAGGGTAGGAACGTAGATCGACCGGTAAATCGAGAGCTTCGCCTTTTGGCTCAGCTCTCTCTTCACCACGACAGACCGGTAGAGCGCCCGCATAACTGCAGATGCCCCACCAATCCGTCTATCGATCTCCCGCTCCATTTTTCCCTCATTCGTGAACAAGACCCCCAGATACTTAAACTCCTCCACTTGGGGAAGGACCCCATCCCTGACCCGGAGGAGGCACCCCACCCTTTTCCGGCTCAAGACCATGGCCTCGGATTTGAAGGTGCTGATTCTCATCCCAGCCGCTTCACACTCTGCTGCGAACAGCTCCAGCGAAAGCTGTAGATCACGCTCCGATGAAGCCAACAGGACCACATCATCTGCAAAAAGCAGAGACCCGATCCTGAGGCCACCAAAACGGATCCCCGCTGCGCCTAGAAATCCTGTCCATAAAAGTTAGGAACAGGATTGGTGACAAAGGGCAACCTTGGCGGAGTCCAACTCTCACCGGAAACAAGCCCGACTTACTGCCGGCAATGCGAACCAAACTCTGGCACCGGTCGTACAGGGACCTAACAGCCCGTATCAAGGGGCCCGGTACCCCATACTCCCGGAGCACCCCCCACAGGGCCCCCCGAGGGACACGGTCGAACGCCTTCTCCAAGTCCACAAAACACATGTAGACCGGTTGGGCGAACTCCCACGCACCCTCCAGGACCCTGCTGAGGGTGTAGAGCTGGTCCAGTGTTCCACGGCCAGGACGAAAACCGCATTGTTCCTTCTGGATCCGAGGTTCGACTATCCGTCGGACCCTCCTCTCCAGAACCCCTGAATAGACCTTACCAGGGAGGCTCAGAATTGTGATTCCCCTGTAGTTGGAACACACCCTGTGGTCCCCCTTTTTAAACAGGGGGACCACCACCCCGGTCTGCCAATCCAAGGGAACTGCCCCCGATGTCCACGCAATATTGCAGAGCCGCGTTAACCAACACAGCCCCACAACATCCAGAGCCTTGAGGAACTCCGGTCGAATCTCATCCACCCCCGGAGCCTTGCCACAGAGGAGCTTTTTAACGACCTCGGTGACCTCGGCACCAGAGATTGGAGAGCCCGACCCCAAGTCCCCAAACCCTGCTTCCAGATTGGAAGGCGTGCCGGTGGGATTGAGGACATTTTAACCAAAAGGCATTTCAAACGGAAATGGATTGACATCCTCAGCATAACCATGTATAGTATCCACGAAACGCAAGTAGTTCCTTTGCAACAAAAAACTTCAGTGTGCCAAATAAATAAGTTAAACAATACAACTGCACAAACCCTTGAGTAAACATCAAAAAGTAAATAAAAACAAAAAGAAAATGGATACATTATGCTGTTGTGCATGGAAGTTTTGTATACTTGTTCAAGTTTTAAGATTCTTTGTCAGAAACACTAACATGTTAACAGATGTGGGCTTAAGGGAGGACCTTTGACACGTTACTACGTTTCCACCTGTGCTGAACAACCTTTCAGATGCAGAGCTAGTTGCTGGAATGCAGAGATATTTCCTAGCTAATCTGCTGATGTGGGGAAAGTTTACTGTGTGAATTCTCCACCACATAAGCGGATCACACTCACTGTCTGCTGGCGGACTATTCACATAACTGGTTATTTCAGAAAATAACCTCTCTGTAGTTACATCTGCCTTGGCACTAACCGGTCCCTTCAAAAAACTTCAGAGACTCTTCTTTGGCTTTTTAGCAGCTACCTGACTTGTCTGGTCTCCAGCAGATGGAGGAGGGGTTTCTGAAACACCTGGACCTGTGCTATCCTGGTCTGACAGAAAATGCTCTAATTCACTCATGGCTTGAACTGATGGCTTCGCTCTCACTCTCACTGAAATATTCTGTACGAAAACGTGGATCAAGGAGAGAAGCCATGTTAACAAGCCTCTCTGTGACACTGTCTTTGTAGCTTTTGTTCATGTAGTCAAGTATTGTTGTTTTGATGTCTTTGGTCAGCTGAGTGTTGCTCTCTTTTACTTTTAATAGGTCATTGTTAAAAATCTGAAGGACAGGCTTAACACATGAAATCGTCACATATTCTTCAGCAGAAAAAGCATCTGTGAACTCTAGAAGTGGACTCAATGCAGTGCTGATCGAGTCAAGCACCGCAATGTCTTGCCATGTCAACATAAGATGCCTTGTAGTTTTGTCAGCAGCTAAAACCTGTGCTATAGCCTTTTCTTGTTCCAGGAGCCGTTGGATCATCCTCTGCTTTGAACCCCAACGAGTGCAACATTCAGTTATGAGTTTGTGTTCTGGTAGGCCCAGTTCTTTTTGGGCAACTTGCAGTGCTCGCTGGCGCTTCCAGCTGTGGCCAAAAGCAGCAACAATCTTCTTTCCCACTCCAACTGCTCGTTCTATCATTGGGTCCTTCACACTTCTCTCTAAAAGACATTTTATTTAAAAACATGTCACTATCCAAAGCAAATATATATATATATATATATATATATATATATATATATATATATACACACACACATACATATACTTAACAGCATTCACACAATTAATAACACAAACTGTAGTGGCTACTATCATAAATGTAATAACCCACGATTCCCGGGTCACAGGCTAATAGAAAAAAATGCTTGATCTGACGTTTTAATTAACTTACCTATTGCAATGTGCAGGCGATGTCCGAAGCATGAAAGTCTGGTCCAGTTGTTGAGTGCGATGGCTTTCACAACGTTCGCCCCGCTGTCTGTGCAAACACACTTGTTTTTCCTCTGGAAGATTCCACAAACTGAGAAATTCTATTAACCCTTTGGCTATATTTTCCCCAGTATGGTCCTCGGGGAAAAAAACTTGTATCAAGGCACTTGTTTTGTAGCTTCCAGTCTTTGTCTACGTAGTGTACTGTGAGACTCATGTAGGGGTCCGATGTACGGCTTGACCACATGTCCGTAGTGGACGCAAAAAACTCCACCGAAGACAGCGCGTTTGACACTTCAGTACGGACCTCCTCATATAAAGCAGGCAAGGCGACATTAGAAAAGTACTTCTTGGAGGGCAGCTTGTAACAGGGATCAAACATTTTAAGCATCTTTGTGAAACCCTCTCTTTGTACACTCTGAATGGGCATTATATCTCTGGCCAAACAATGTGTCACTGCATTAGTTAGTTCCCCCCAGCGTTTGCTGCTTTTATCATACGGTGTGCAGCTATTTAAAGCTACGCCGATTGTTTGTTGAGCCAGCTTCTTTGGTTTCACCACCCTAGTTGAGGTAGACGCCTCTTCACGTGCTGTAACAGCTTTGTTGTACTCCAACAAGTGCTTTTGCTTCAAATGATGAAACAAGTTTGTCGTGTTACCTCCTTTCGCTACGACGGTCCGCTTGCAGCTTCTACAAAAAATTATGTTGTGCTGTGCATCTGACAGGCGAAAACCAAACCAGTTCCACACCACGGAAGTTGCATCCTTTTTGCTAACCAATTCTGGTTAATCTGTGTCAATCAATTAACCGTTTTTGCCCTCCTCAGTCTCTGTCGCCGCCATGCTTCCTCCCCCATGTGCATATGATCAGATGAAAACAAAGGCACTGCGCATGCGTGTTTCACCCATATTGTATCGCGTTATTTCATTTTCTTATCATTCCCTAACATTGTACCGGTATTACCGTGAAAGGTATGATATGGCCCAGCCCTACATGGCGTAATGCCATGGAATTACATTTGGTCCTAATTTGCACATAGATCATCTGATCTGCACCAAATTCAACAACATGGATATTCGTCCAACCTCTAAAAGGTATGTATGCAAATATTTGGTGGGCGTGGCCTAATATATGCACAATGCCCACTAGAAGCATTACAACAATCAGCCAGAAGCATATTTTTAGTTTATGAACACCTTTCGAAGTCAGGGTCCATACCCTACAGGAAGTTGGCCATCTTGGTCGAAAGTTGCCATTTTGTGTCTTTCGAACACTTTGTCTTTTAGGTTTGATCAGCAGACTCAGTGGAAGTGTTGAGGTTGCGTTGAGACCGCGGTTCATGAGTCTCGCCGTTGTAGCAGAGGACAGAGTGGCGCTAAGCTGTGAAGGCCATTCAAGGCTGCTTGGAGCTTTAATATTTATTTTACAAATTAATCTTAAGTAAGAAGAAAAAAAGTGACTTTTCTGACAAAACAATTTACAAGAAAACATTGGTCAAAGTGGAAACTGATTTCTACAAAATGGTGACAAATAAAAATATATAAGCTAAAATAAGTTGGAATAATAACTGCACAGCTGACTAAAATGTACATACTTCCATATTAAATATTAGAAAAGAAATACATCAATTAATGTTCCACACTGGGAAAATTCAGCTGTATCAGGAGCTAGGGGCATCACTAGAACTAATACTGTACTGGGGCACACCTGGGGCACAAAGAATTCATGAGAGCGCGCAAAGTACGCAAGAAAAAGAACATTCAGCACTTATTTATCATAAAAAAACTAATAGTTCTTTAAACTATTCAATCATATCAGACCATGTTGTTTTCTAGATCTTTGATTAACCACCTGAAATGAACTACGATAATGCTTTGGGCCTCCTTGTGCACTTTACTCTAGACTTCTAAACCATTACTGATAAAAGCAAAAAGAGCAATACATCTTTTTGAAATATCTATTTCAGTGAACGTCTGCAAATTGAACAATTAGTAAAAAAGTAAAAGAATAAAATAAAATAAAGCACCCCTACATCTCTGGGTTCTTTTGTTTCCATAGTAGAAGAATAAATGAACAACTGTTGTGTGTCCTCTTCAGGGAATAGTTTTTTGGGAAGTAAATTGAAATTTCTTGTTTTCATTTTTGCAAAGTGGTCAATCACTTGGCTGCACTTAGTCTGAAGCCCCATGAAAATATTACTGTTTATTGCTGTACAAATATGTACATAGCTCAGAGTCTCCTATCTGCACTTTTTATTGTCTTCAGTTTTCACATGTGATTATAAGAATAACGAAAGCTGCTCCGTTTACAAAGTTATCCCACTCTTCCTTGTGACAAAAAAGTCACCTGACCAAAAAGCATTCTGTAAGAAAGTGACAGGTTTTTTGTTTTCCAAAATTGATATACTTACCCCCCAGGCAAGGGTTCTATAGTCATCCTGGCAATAGTGTAGCTTAAATAGCCTACTAAAGCCTTCATACTGACTTTTGGTGATAATGTGCCTATAATGTAGCCTATAATAATCTACACAGTCAGAGTAGCCTACTCTGACTCTGTGTAGATTATTATAGTTTACATTTGCAAATGCAGCAAACTTCTTTAAGTTTGCCATTAAACCATTGATCAAATCACAGCACTGGCTTTTACCAGCATAAATGTTAATGTTACCGGTAATGTTGTTGTGCCACAGATAGGTAGGATTTGGCTATGAATAAATATGAATAATTGCCTAGGGCAATTATTAATAATATTAATAATTTTATGTAAAATTACCACGTTTGGGGGCACATCCTGGTGGATTCCAGGATATATATATATATATATATATATATATATATATATATATATATATATATATATATATATATATATATATATATATATATATATATATATATATATATATATATATAGCCAAATTGTTCAGTCTCAGTTCATGTTTATGATTACCTACCTAATAAGGCTGAGATAATTAAACAATAGATGAAGGAATAAGTTCTTACGCTGTGGACATTAATTGTACGCATCACTCCAAGTAATCCCAGACAACTTCTCTTTAAGTTACGGGGAATTTATTAAGAAAATTGATCAACCTTACAGCCAAAACATTACGTCAATAATTCCCATCTATTCTAAATCATGCCCTAACTACTACAGATCTTAGAAAACAATATGTGAAAATTAAACACAAATAACATGAAATGGATCAGGGAGAAACAGACAGATCAGGCTTTGTTCAGGGAGGGAGTTGGCCCTCACTCCAGGGGGGTTCAAGTGACAGATAGCCTAGGAGACAAAGGGTCATAAAACTAGTTCTGTGCCAAGATGGAGAACTGCACATGGAATGTAAGGAGACAAATGAACAATGAGGTTAACATTTCAGCTAGCACCAGCTTACGCAGGCCGAACCGAGTCCGACTCAGCCCACCAGGTGATCAGAGAGCGGAAGAGAGAGAGAGATGAGGAAAAGAGGGGAAGGAAAAAGAGTGGGATCCGCTCAGGATAATAAAAAAAACAGTTTCAAACACAGCAAATACAGCTCAACTTGTGCGTGTGACGACGCTAAAATAGCCAACAGGTTCAGCGCTTAAAAACACTTTAAACTAGAGCTGTAATCGGGCCTTAAAAGTTGGGCCCGACCCCGAGAGAATTCAACCCGAGCCCGAAGAGTATATTTTGATTGACAGCTTATTAAAGCCCGAACCCGTTTACAGCCCGACATTATTCAAAAGTCACACATCAGGGTTTCCGCTAGAAAAAAATGGCACCGGACAACGTGACCGGCAGGTTTTCAATTTACTGGACAAACGTCTCACCTGCGTTTCTGTGTGCGCTCTAGACCGCTTGCTCTAGATTTCAGGAGATTTTATCTGACATGTGGGCATCAGGGAGCTGCTATATAAATGCAGGAGACTTCTGCAACTTGAGACTTGGGATGTCTGGTAATAGAGCATTTACACTTCAGCATTTTCTGTCTGAGAGCGCAGTGCAGCAGTCAGAGCATGTTTTCTGTTTTGATCTAAGACAAGGAGTGGCCTGACGCCTGGGTCTTTCACATCATGACGCATGCGGTGTGCATGCAACATCTTGACAGGTAGATCGGAATAATATTAGTGGCCCAGTGCCGCGCTTTATTATAAATATTCTTGGTCTGTAAAACTGAGCAAAACCTGGACATTTTTGGGAATTTAATTAACACCAGTGGAAACCCATTCACACACAAAGCTTTGTTTTTTGTCAAGAATAAGCCATTTATACATTTTAACATCATTTATTCACTTAGAAATATATATATATATATATATATATATATATATATATATATATATATATAAATTAAATACTTTAACAGCGTAAATCAAGATGAATACTAAACATCTTATTCGTGCTAATAAGATGATCAGCTGACCACTTGAGCCCAGCCCGTGGACAATGATAGAAATTAAGGCCGAATTAAGGCCTGGTTCGGGCAAAGATCTTCAGCTCTACTTTAAACCAACAATGAACGAGATCTAACTCGTTAAGAACTCTATTTTCTCTATTTATCTCCGCCCAAACACAAGAATAGCATAAATGAACCGGTTCAGTCTTACTTTGCGTTGAGGGAGGTCCGATTCAGGGAGGAGAGCAAAATGTGTCTGTAGTTGAGCAAGAAAAGGAAGAGTTAGAAAACCTGCACAGGATTTAGGACTGTGTCCCAACTGCAGGCTGGATGCCCTGCAGGTCAACGTTGTAACAAAGTGTCTTGGAACAGTCCTGAGTTCGCTCAAAATGGCTACACAAACAGGATGAGCACTTCGAAACGTTGAAATGAGAGTTCTTCTCGTTCCAGCGGGTCAGAACAAAAGAAAATCTTCACCGGTGAGATGTCCTCTGTGTAGCAGGAGTTTCTACTAAGAAACTCTGCTGAGAACAGTTTGGAAATGGCCGCCACTACCACTCTTATAGGCTTAGGCCGTGATGTCATAGTTGATGTCACCATTGGTGGTAACGGAACAATAGCAGTGTGTTGGGGTCACCGCTAGGATTGCTGGGAAATGTGGTCTGATCAGTCCATCTTTGAAATGTCTTCCAGCCGTCCAACAGTCTGTTCAGTTCATGTTAAGAAAAATGGAGCCCGACAATGTGGACAATCATACCTCCCTCGTCCTCCTAATCTCTCCTCACTGTTCCTCTGCCTCTGTTCAGGAACACTTTTCTGATGTCCATCTCTGTATAATTTATCAGAAGGCTATGTTTAGTTTTACGGTAGTACAGCTTCACAAACAGTATAGGCTACTTTTACAGGGCTCTCTCTGCAGTATACCTATAAATCATTATTAATTGTCCGCATGTGTGCATGCAGCCTACGCATGGTGTGTGTGTGAGGGAGAGAGCACAAGCTGGTAAACTGTTGCTAGATTTAGGCTACAATGACGCTAAGCATTGAAAAACAGATGCTAATTATGTGGGCAACATTCTCTAACAGCGATCAACTTGTCATTTTTTCTGTCAAACAAGTTATGAATTTGTTATAACATTAAAACAGGGGACGACTTACTCTGTGCTCAAAGTGATGTGAAGAGCTCCAGCGGTTTCCTCTGTCTGTATGTGTGTACAACGAAACGCTCGGCACAATCATGTGAACGATTTTCATTGGTTGTTGTGTTCAATCTTACCCAGCAACGGAGGTTCTATTTCCTGATTGGCTATTATGGCCCCTTATTGGCTGGTAAGTGACAGGCTGGAGTCATGACTAAAGCAGCACGGAGATGCGCTCATGAATGCCTTTTCCAGCGAGAGCGGCGATATAATTTTACTGGGACACTGGAGACTTTTACTAAGGCACGTGCCCCAGTGAATATGGTCTAACACCCCTGTTTTCCAGCAGAGAGTTCAAGGCAGATTAAAGCATGCATCTTCAAACTAAGGTTAAAAAACCCAGTAAAAACAGAATTAGAGACTGTGCAGTCAGGAACACATTTAAAAAATAAGAAAATAATACTGTACAGTTATTTACATTATTTAACATGAACACTTTTCGTAAGTGTTGTCTACTGTTTGGCTAGACAGGAAAGTGACATTTTTAAATGTTTAATATTTTTATAAACAAGGGCTGAGTTCTCCCCCTACTTTTTAGTTTTTCCCTAATTAAGGATGTTAAAGTATTGTCTTATTGTAATTAATGTAAATGTTTCTGTGGTATTTCTTGAGTTTGAAATGTTACTATTGTGACACCTTACATCAAAGCTACATTGTATATTTTTTTGAGTTAATTCTTAGCAAAAACTCCTTTGTTCTTTCAAAAAAATGTGCTCATTCATGTGTAATTACTTCCACCTACTAATGAAAGTATTCTTGTAAGTGTAGAATCTGCTATTCAGAATACATACGCGCGAGTCACGCGAATGGCTGAATCCACGTTGAGCCTCCATCTTTGAAATACATTCGCCAACGAGGGACATTCCTGGAAATTCTAGCTCCGCCTTTTGCTCTTTGGCTACACTCAGCTGCACCGTGACGAATGCCAGAGAGAGACTGTCTACTCGCGACGCGGCAGACGTCTGACTATATAACTAAATGCAATGTCGTTTTCTAAAGTAACCTCATCAGTGGAAGGAACACTGGACGAAGTCGTAGTACTGAAAGCCATGTTAACCTTGGCATGAAACGGCCACCGTAGCAGTTAAAACGCGCTTGGAATGGGGGGTGGGGCTAGAACGTAATATTCAGTGTCTCATTTTTCTTGTTTATCTTCTCCTTGCTAATATTGTTAAGTTAGTAACTATCCAAGTAATAAACAATAAAGCTCAGCTTGTTGTAAATCCTTTGTTTACAGGAGCGCCTGAGGAGGCTAAATCACAACGTTGCCAAGGAGACAGCACGGAGGAAGACCATGCTGGAAGCATCAGGAGTGTTCACGCCTCGCTCCCCTAGTAAACCATGAACCCCGCCCCCCACTGCTCTGCAAGAGGCCCCGCCCCCTGGAATATTTATGTGTTTGCTCAGGAACTTGCTTGTGTCTTGCATTGCTTTTGTCTAAAATTAAAATGTATGTTTAAAATTAATATGGTTTCATGTTATCTGTAACAATTACTTTAACCCTCAGTGTTTCTCATTCTAATAAGGTTTTCAATTAAAGTGTCATTGTTATTAAAATGCATACATCTTAGTGATGTTTGTGGAAGTTCTAAATAGAGCTGGGTATCGATTGAAATTTCAAGATTCGATTCAGATTTTCATGATTTAGAAACAACAATTAAAATCGGATCCAATCTGTTCCAATTTGATACTGATATTGGTCAGTGCTATAAAACGTTTTTTTTTAGCTGTTGCCTTAATTAATTAAATTCAATTTGGGGAAAACCTGGTCTGATCCGGAGAGACGGCATCCATCCCCCTTTGGATGGAGCTCCTCTTCTTTCTAGGAATATGGCCGAATTTATAAGTCCTCCAAAACACTGACAACCCAGGGTCCAGACCAGGAAGCAGAGTCGTACTTTAACCCACCTCTCTGCTGCTCCTGTACTGTTACCCACCCATTACTTTATAGAAACAGTGTCTTGCCCACGGGCAAAATTAAATGGATTAAAAGTTTAGCCAACAAAAGCAAATTATGGAAATCTCATAAAAATAAATACAACTTTGACTGAACAGAAAAATAAATCTATTAAATGTGGTTTATTAAACATAAGATCTCTCTCCTCAAAGACTTTGTTAGTAAATGACTTGATTGGTGATAATCACATTGATTTCCTTTGTCTCACAGAAACCTGGTTGCAGCAGGAGGATTATGTCAGTATAAATGAGTCAACTCCTTCCAGTCATTTAAATTTTCACATTCCTAGAAATACTGGGCGAGGAGGAGGAGTTGCAACCATTTTTCGTTCTGATTTACTAATTAGTCCCAGACCAATTGATAGCTACAGTTGTTTTGAACATCTAACCCTTAATTTTCCTCATCCACGTTGCAAAACATTAAGACCATTTTTGTTTGTGGTTTTGTATCGTCCACCAGGCCCTTACTCTCAATTCTTGGATCAGATCTCACATTTTTTATCTGATTTAGTATTAAATACTGATAGGGTCATTATAGTGGGGGACTTCAATATTCATGTGGATACTGAAAGTGATAGCCTAAATGCAGCCTTTAATGCTATTTTAGACTCAATTGGCTTTACTCAAAAAGTACAGGGATCGACCCACTCGGGTAAACACACTTTGGACCTTGTACTGACATACGGTATTGAGTGTGAGGAAATAACAGTCCACCCACATAACCCGGTCCTGTCTGAACACTTCTTAATAACTTTTGAATTAACTTTAACTGACCATCTTAAATCTGAAAGAAAATGTCATTATAGTAGAACTTTATCAGACAATGCTGTAACAATTTTTAAAGAATCTGTTCCATTCTTACTTTCCTTAGTGTCTCAGGGTAACACAGTGGATGGCAGCAATTCTATCTCTAACCCTTCAGAAATTGATGATCTGGTTCACAGCGTTGGTTCCTCATTGCGTTTGGCATTAGATAGTGTAGCCCCCTTAAAAAAGAAACTGGCTAGCTATAGGAGGCTGACTCCTTGGTTTAACGCAGAGTTGCGTACTTTAAAGCAGAATACTAGGAAGTTGGAGAGAAAATGGCGCTCTACACACCTAGAGGATTCCTATTTAACCTGGAATAACAGTCTAGTGCTGTATAAAAAGACCCTTCGACAAGCTAGAACAGCATGTTTTTCATCATTAATAGAGGCGAATAAAAACAATCCTAGGTTTCTTTTTAGTACAGTTGCCAAACTTACACAGAGTCATAGCTCTGTTGAGCCAACTATTCCCCCAGCTCTTAGCAGTGATGATTTTATGGGATTCTTCATAAATAAAATTAATTCCATTAAAAATAAAATCATTGGCATCCTCCCAAACATGATTACTTCTTCCTCAGTAAATGAGGCAGCATCGGAAAGAACTGTAGAACCTCAGTTGTGCTAAGGCTGTTTTGATTCAGTCGAGCTTTCGGAATTATCAAAAATATTAGCCTCATCTAAACCTTCAACTTGTATGTTGGACCCAATTCCAACCAAATTATTTAAAGAAGTGTTCCATTTGGTTCCTGGCCCCATTTTGGATATGATGAATCTATCCTTAGTAAACGGATACGTACCACAGGAATTTAAAATATCTGTAATTAAACCTTTACTCAAGAAACCTTCCCTTGATTAAGATGACTTAGTGAATTACAGACCTATATCTAACCTTCCTTTCTTATCCAAAGTCCTTGAGAAAATTGTTGCTAATCAACTCTGTGAGCATTTAAACAGTAACGAGCTGTTTGAAGAGTTTCAGTCAGGTTTTAGAGCTCATCATAGCACTGAAACAGCACTGGTGAAGGTTACTAATGATATTGTCATGGCCTCAGATAATGGACTGGTGTTTGTTCTGGTTTTGCTAGATCTCAGTGCTGCTTTTGACACAGTCGATCATAATATTCTCCTAGAAAGGCTTGAACATGTTGCAGGGATCAAAGGAACAGCACTAGGCTGGTTTAAATCATATTTGTCTGATAGATTCCAGTTTGTTCAACTAAATGATAAATATTCTTCACTCTCAAGGGTTACTTGTGGAGTTCCACAGGGTTCTGTGCTTGGACCAATTCTGTTCACCATATATATGCTCCCAATTGGTAGAATCATTAGACAGCATGGGATAAATTTCCACAGCTATGCAGATGATACACAACTATATTTATCCATAAATCCTGATGAACCCAGTCAGTTAGGTAGATTACAGGCATGTCTGGAAGACATAAAAACATGGATGACCCTAAACTTTTTGCTTTTAAATTCTGACAAAACAGAAGTTGCTGTCTTTGGACCAGAAGTTCTTCAACAGAAACTGATTAGTCAGTCACTTCATCTGGATGGCATTAAATTGGCCCCCAGTAATAACGTAAAGAACCTCAGCGTTATTTTTGACCGAGACTTGATATTTAAATCCCATATTAAACAGGTTTCTAGGAGTTCTTTCTTTCACCTCTGGAATATTGCTAAAATTAGAAACATTCCTGTCCAGGAGTGATGCTGAGAAACTAGTCCAAGCATTTGTTACCTCAAGGCTGGACTACTGTAATTCTTTACTATCAGGTAGTCCACAAAATGCCATAAAAAGCCTTCAGTTGATCCAAAATGCGGCAGCAAGAGTTCTGATGAATATTAAAAAGAGAGATCACATTTCTCCTTTTTTAGCTTCCCTTCATTGGCTCCCTGTTAAATCCAGAATAGAATTTAAGATCCTTCTTCTTCCATACAAAGCCCTTAATAATCAAGCTCCATCATACATCAGAGATCTAATTGTTCCATATGTTCCCAACAGAGCACTTCGCTCTCAGACTGCAGGTTTACTTGTAGTTCCTAGGATTTCAAAAAGTAGAATAGGAGGCAGATCTTTTAGTTATCAGGCTCCTCTCCTGTGGAACCAGCTCCCAGCTTTAGTCCGTGAGGCAGACACTCTGTTTACTTTTAAGGCCAGGCTTAAAACTTTCCTTTTTGATAAAGCTTATAGTTAGAGTGGCTAAGGTCATCCTGAGCTATCTCTGTAGTTATGCTGCTATAGGCTTAGACTACTGGAGGACAGACTTACCAATTTTCTTCACTCTGCTACTTCCTTTTCTTCTACGACTCTCCAGTTGTATTACAGTACATTCTGTTATTTCGACTGTTAACTTTGTTTTCTCTCAGTGTTTTTCTCTCCATAGAAGATATACCTGGTCTGGTATCCTGCTTGGCTGCAATGCCCTGTTGGACGGGGGGCATCGACTGGGATGATCCTCCCAGTAACTGAACATCCACTGTGTCCTGTTATCAACTTTTTACTTTCTGTAACATAGAAAGTTCTCTTATATCAGATCTTCTGTGTTTCTGCTCTGTCTTCTCAAACCCCGAGACGGTCGTGGCAGATGGCCGCTCCTACTGAGCCTGGTTCTGTTGGAGGTTTCTTCCTGTTAAAGGGGAGTTTTTCCTCTCCACCGTCGCTACATGCTTGCTCAGTATGAGGGATTGTTGAAGGATTGCTGTGGTTGGAAAGTCAGCATCAACGGGGCCCAACCTCACGCCAATGACTGACGCAATCTGCTGGGATTCCTTAAATAGGAAACTTTTTAACTGATTGGAATGTTTGTATAAATGTATTGAAATGACTTCTTGTTAAGTGCCTTGAGATGACATCTGTTGTGAATTGGCGCTATATAAATAAACTGAATTGAATTGAATTGAACAACTTTGCATAGTATTCCATTTTCAGCCCACTTCTGCACAAAACCATCCATATTTTGGCACACAGTGGTATATAAACTCTAAACGAAGTCTGGCCTTCACATCCACCTAAAGATACCAAAAAGAGGTTAAAGCCTCTTGCATTCCACAAACATGAAAAACATTCTCAAGGGCTTTACAAAAGGGACAGGCGTTCGCCACACTTGCATTAAATTTTGATTAACAAAGTGTTTGTGGCTATTGCCCCGTGAAGTATCCTCCACTGAAGATCCCCAGTTCTTTTCTTCAACGGGGGGACTGTACAGGTCCTTCTCAAAAATTTAGCATATTGTGATAAAGTTCATTCTTTTCCATAATGTAATGATAAAAATTAAACTTTCATATTTTTTAGATTCATTGCACACCAACTGAAATATTTCAGGTCTTTTATTGTTTTAAAACTGATGATTTTGGCATACAGCTCATGAAAACCCAAAATTCCTATCTCAAAAAATTAGCATATCATGAAAAGGTTCTCTAAACGAGCTATTAACCTAATCATCTGAATCAACTAATTAACTCTAAACACCTGCAAAAGATTCCTGAGGCTTTTAAAAACTCCCAGCCTGGTTCATTACTCAAAACCGCAATCATGGGTAAGACTGCCGACCTGACTGCTGCCCAGAAGGCCATCATTGACACCCTCAAGCAAGAGGGTAAGACACAGAAAGACATTTCTGAACGAATAGGCTGTTCCCAGAGTGCTGCATCAAGGCACCTCAGTGGGAAGTCTGTGGGAAGGAAAAAGTGTGGCAGAAAACGCTGCACAACGAGAAGAGGTGACTGGAGCCTGAGGAAGATTGTGGAGAAGGACCGATTCTAGACCTTGGGGGACCTGCGGAAGCAGTGGACTGAGTCTGGAGTAGAAACATCCAGAGCCACCGTGCACAGGCGTGTGCAGAAAATGGGCTACAGGTGCCGCATTCCCCAGGTCAAGCCACTTATGAACCAGAAACAGCTGCAGAAGCGCCTGACCTGGGCTACAGAGAAGCAGCACTGGACTGTTGCTCAGTGGTCCAAAGTACTTTTTTTGGATGAAAGCGAATTTTGCATGTCATTCGGAAATCAAGGTGCCAGAGTCTGGAGGAAGACTGGGGAGAAGGAAATGCCAAATGCCTGAAGTCCAGTGTCAAGTACCCACAGTCAGTGATGGTCTGGGGTGCCATGTCAGCAGCTGGTGTTGGTCCACTGTGTTTTATCAAGGGCAGGGTCAATGCAGCTAGCTATCAGGAGATTTTGGAGCACTTCATGCTTCCATCTGCTGAAAAGCTTTATGGAGATGAAGATTTCATTTTTCAGCACAACCTGGCACCTGCTCACAGTGCCAAAACCACTGGTAAATGGTTTACTGACCATGGTATTACTGTGCTCAATTGGCCTGCCAACTCTCCTGACCTGAACCCCATAGAGAATCTGTGGGATATTGTGAAGAGGAAGTTGAGAGACGCAAGACCCAAGACTCTGGATGAGCTTAAGGCCGCTATCGAAGCATCCTGGGCCTCCATAACACCTCAGCAGTGCCACAGGCTGATTGCCTCCATGCCACGCCGCATTGAAGCAGTCATTTCTGCAAAAGGATTCCAGACCAAGTATTGAGTGCATAACTGAACAGAATTATTTGAAGGTTGACTTTTTTGGTATTAAAAACACTTTTCTTTTATTGGTCGGATGAAATATGCTAATTTTTTGAGATAGGAATTTTGGATTTTCATGAGCTGTATGCCAAAATCATCAGTTTTAAAACAATAAAAGACCTGAAATATTTCAGTTGGTGTGCAATGAATCTAAAATATAAGAAAGTTAAATTTTTATCATTACATTTTGGAAAATAATTAACTTTATCACAATATGCTAATTTTTTGAGAAGGACCTGTATATGATTGAGCACTATGGTTCACACGCTCTTAATCTATTGGCCCAAACCGATGACAGCCTTCCTTTCAAGGGCTCCAGATTTAGCACTTTTACACAAATTTTGTAAAGATTGTGTTTTTCGGAGCTACGAAGAGATAGGTCTTTTCCCTCTCTGCTCCACAACAGAGGTCCATCAGTCTCTTTGAAAAGAGGCGTTAACTCCAGATCTGGGGGGTCATCCGATGAGTCTGGAGCAAGTTCACCCCTACTACATCTTCGTAGAAGCGTGAAATGCGCCAAAGCATTCCGGAATTGCGCCGCTCAAGGTGGCAGCATGTTGGAGTAGCTCTGTTACTTTGGTTCATATTTCTTTCTTTTTTTAAAACTTTAATTCTTCCATTTCTGGTAGAAACATTGTTTTTGTGGACAACTGTTCTCTCTGGTTTTGAATGCTGTGCAGCTGGAAGGATTTTTGCTGATACTTTATATTTTTGGACATTTGTTATGATGCATAACCATGGCAACAAGGTGGTTTACAACTGGCAGCACCTGATTAACATCACAAAAGCTCAAATAATACCTCAACTACAGCCACAAAACCCTGATGAGTTGAAAAGAAGACGCCATAGATCCAGAGCATCCTCTACATCAGACTGTCATACAACTACAGAGCGTCTTCAGTCAGAGGCTTCTTCAGATCTGCAGAGCACTACAAGAGATCATCCCTACCCACAGCCATCAGCATCTACAACAAATCTTTGAAGGAACTTGCATAATGAGTTACAACAACATTTAATTTCCCTTTGGGATTAATAAAGTAATTTTGAATTGAATTGAATTGAATTGAATTGAAATCGTTTTCAGAAAGCCTCTTCCTCCACAGTTCCAATGCTTTCTGAGCCAGTCTGATTGAAGAAATCTTCAGTGTTGAAGCCAGGGCTACGGCATCCGGCAACGTAGATCCTGCCACCTGGATCAGCCTTCCGATGTTTACGATCCCCGAGCTAAACATCATCCTTGTCAAACCAGGCAGGGAGTCGTCGCTTATATCACATTTTGCACCAGCCACTAAGGGCTCCTTCAACAGCCAATATAAAGACTTGTCCTCACTTTTTTTCCACTTAAAAAGAGCACACGCTTTAAAAACCCCTTGATAAAAGCTAGGTAAGGTATTCAACACTGGACATTTAAAACATGTTACAAACCATACAATGTCTAGACCGCCTTGACTCCTCAAGATATAACAGGCCACACTCTTCCACACTAGATCAGTGTTTTCGAACAAGAGACTCTTTGCAAATCGCAACCTGAAAGTAGCCACCCTGCTGGCCAGGTGGACCAGGCCCTGACCCCCCTCCTCGCGAGGCAGAAAAAGGACGGCTTGTCCTCCATTTCAGACTCAGGGGTAGTCCAGGTGTGGGGCCATCCCACCTCCCAGCCAAAAGCGCATCGCTCTTCTGCCAGTTCACTTTGGCTGAAGAAACTTTTAAAATTTTTCCAACAATACCAGTCAGTATGTCAATGTCATTCTGGTCTTTTACAAAGACAATGACATCATCGGCATATGCTGATAAAAAATATCTATCATTAATACCAGGTAGTGTTATGCCGCTCATGTCCGATCTAAGCCTACAGAGGAGGGGTTCCAAGGAGAGCGCATAGAGCATCCCAGACAGAGCACATCCCAGACAGAGCACATCCCTGTCTGACACCTCTACACACCCTAAAAGGAGCACACAGACTGCCATTAATCTTCAGTATACTCTCAATGTCGCTGTACAACACCTTGATCATGGCTATAAAATCAGCGTTGAACCCAAAAGTCTTCATTGCTTTCCACAAAAAGGAGTGTTCAACGCGATCAAACGCCTTTTCCTGATCTAGTGAAATTAGACCAAGATTTTTTCCCAATGAACTGGAGATTTCCAAAATATCTTGAATCAGGTGGATATTGTCCACCATGGACCTGCCTGCCACGTAGTACGCCTGGTCGTGATGGATGAGCTCTTCCATTGCTCTTCGCAGTCTCAATGCCAATATTTTGGACAGGATTTTATAATCAGTGCACAACAGTGACACTGGACGACAGTTTTTAATGTCTTTCAAGTTTGCCCTTTTTTGTCAGTAGCAGAAAATATCCCAATAAGTCCTGTAAAACTCAGTCAGGCAGTCAATGCCAGGGGCTTTCTGTCCCTGCATCAATCGTAGGGCAGCACCAAGTTCCATTGTTGACAAAGGCTCAGCCAACGTTGAGTTAGTCCCAGCAGAGACTTTAGGCAATCCGGTTAAAAAATCCTTCAGTGTACTCTGATCGCCCACCCATTCAGACTTGAATAGTGATGTGTAAAACCCAACAGCTCTCTCTCTTATCCCGGCCTGCTCGGTCAGTTCAAGTCCATCATCTGACAGTAGAGATCGGATGACTTTCTTTTGACCCCGTTTCTTTTCAAGTGCAAAGAAGAAGCTGGAAGAGGCATCCATCTGTGAGATGGTTTTGATCCAAGATCGAACCAGAGCGCCTTGCACCTTCGTGTCAAGCAGGTTCGCCAATGTGGCCTTTTTAGTCTTAAAGGGGGGTATTATGCAAAATGGACTTTCTAAAGCTTAATATCATGAGAACCTGTCTTTCCCTCATTAAAAACATGCCTTAAGTGTTGCTCTGACCCATTCACTCATGTTAGAGTAATCTTTGAGTCTCTGCCGATCTCTGCTGGTAGTTCTCGGGGTTGCTGAAACGCCTGCTCCCGCCTTTTCCACCCATCTCCTCCTCCGACCTTACGTACTCAGCAGAGAGCCTCGGCCCTTCAGAGCTCCCCTACCCCTCCCCACCTCACACAACTCCGGCTGAGTTCCAGGTGCAGTAATTATAACACACCATCTGCAACTGCGCGTCTTTGGTGGGATTTATTTTCCGACTCTGTGCATGCTGCGATGATGCACGGTATGTGACGAACTGAAGGGGGAGTGTCAGAAAGAGTAGGAGGGTCTTAGAGAGGCACAGGCAAAAATCAAGGCGTCTAATACGGAAGTAAATTTCTTTAAGGTGGATTTGGATATATGACGGACTATTAAAAGACTTAAAGTGACAATTTTATTGGAGTGTGCTATAGAAGGGTAATATGTGCCTGGAAGAAGCATAATACCCCCCCCTTTAAGGATTTCAAAAAATCCTTGATTTCCCGTGGACTCCGACAAGCTTATTAGCGATCAAATTGAAATTAAACTTCCAATACGCACTCTTGGGAGACACGTCCAACTGTGATATCAGACATTCAACTAGGGCGTGATCAGTGAAACCAACAGGTAAAATTCTACATGTACTGATCATACTAAAATGATGTGAAAAACAATAAAAATGGTCTAAACCATCCAAGGAGATTCTACTTTCCTTGTGGTGTGACCATGTGTACTGTCTGCAGTCTGCATGCATCCCTCTCCAAACATCCACCAGACCATGGTTGCTGACCAGCTGCTTCAAGGCACGCATTGACGGTAAGTGAGGCTCTAAGTGGTTCCGGTCCAAGCTCTGATCCACCGTGCAATTAAAATCCCCTCCCAAAATTAGGTAATCCGTAACCTTGAGGCCTTTCAAGTTTCCATTTACAGTGTTAAAAAACCTTACTCTCTCCGCACCCACAGTAGGAGCATAAATATTTAAGAAGACAAGGGTAAAAAGATCAAAGACAGCTGTTACAGCCAGAGCTCTCCCTTTAACAAAGGACTTTATAGACACTGAGTTGGGGTAAAAATTTTCAGAAAACAACACACCCACCCCCGCACTCGCTGATGAGCCGTGATCTAAAAAAAACCTTCCCCTCCATTCTTTTTTTCCAGTCAATCAGGTTGGTATCATCACCATGAGTTTCCTGCAAAAAAACAACGTTCGCTCCTTTCAATCTAATAGACTCAAAGAGCACTGCTCTTTTTCTAGGAAATCTAGCTCCGTTAACATTTAACGAGCACATTTTAAAAATACTCGTGGAGGCCATGCCTTTTAAAACCTCACTATATAAAAATAAAATAAAAACCAGCAAATTTCTTGTCAAGGCCATTCAAACCATTAGTTTACAGCTGTTTTTTTAACCCTGGTCAATAATTTCTTTAGTCTACAGTCGTGGCCAAAAGTTTTGAGAATTACATAAATATTGGAAATTGGAAAAGTTGCTGCTTAAGTTTGTTAACTCAGGTGAGAATGTTGACGAGCACAAGGCTGGAGATCATTATGTCAGGCTGATTGGGTTAGAATGGCAGACTTGACATGTTAAAAGGAGGGTGATGCTTTAAATCATTGTTCTTCCATTGTTAACCATGGTGACCTGCAAAGAAACGCGTGCAGCCATCATTGTGTTGCATAAAAATGGCTTCACAGGCAAGGATATTGTCACTACTAAAAATGCACCTAAATCAACAATTTATAGGATTATCAAGAACTTCAAGGAAAGAGATTCAGTTCTTGTAAAGAAGGCTTCAGGGCGTCCAAGAAAGTCCAGCAAGGATCGTCTCCTAAAGAGGATTCAGCTGCGGGATCGGAGTGCCACCAGTGCAGAGCTTGCTCAGGAATGGCAGCAGGCAGGTGTGAGCGCATCTGCACGCACAGTGAGGCGAAGACTTTTGGAAGATGGCCTTGTGTCATGAAGGGCAGCAAAGAAGGCACTTCTCTCCAAAAAAAACATCAGGGACAGATTGATCTTCTGCAGAAAGTCTGGTGAATGGACTGCTGAGGACTGGGGCAAAGTCATATTCTCCCATGAAGCCTCTTTCCGATTGTTTGGGGCATCTGGAAAAAGGCTTGTCTGGAGAAGAAAAGGTGAGCGCTACCATCAGTCCTGTGTCATGCCAACAGTAAAGCATCCTGAGACAATTCATGTGTGGGCTTGCTTACAATTTTGCCCAAAAACACAGCCATGAATAAAGAATGGTACCAAAACACCCTCCAACAGCAACTTCTTCCAACAATCCAACAACAGTTTGGTGAAGAACAATGCATTTTCCAGCACGATGGAGCACCGTGCCATAAGGCAAAAGTGATAACTAAGTGGCTCGGGGACAAAAACGTTGAAATTTTGGGTCCATGGCCTGGAAACTCCCCAGATCTTAATCCCATTGAGAACTTGTGGTCAGTCCTCAAGAGGCGGGTGGACAAACAAAAACCCACTAATTCTGACAAACTCCAAGAAGTGATTATGAAAGAATGGGTTGCTATCAGTCAGGATTTGGCCCAGAAGTTGATTGAGAGCATGCCCAGTGGAATTGCAGAGGTCCTGAAAAAGAAGGGCCAACACTGCAAATACTGACTCTTTGCATAAATGTCATGTAATTGTCAATAAAAGCCTTTGAAACGTATAAAGTGCTTGTAATTATATTTCAGTACATCACAGAAACAACTGAAACAAAGATCTAAAAGTAGTTTTGCAGCAAACTTTGTGAAAACTAATATTTGTGTCATTCTCAAAACTTTTAGCCACGAGTGTACTTCAGTCCTGGCACGTCTCGTTCAGCTGGGATTATGATCTTGTTTAATAGGTTTCCTGGATCTATTTTGGGTCATGTGAGTGATACAAATGGTCATTGGTTAATGGTGGTTGTAGAAATCGATGGAGTTAAGTTTATTTTAGTATGTGTATATGGCTATAACAGTAAAGCAATCAACAACATTTTTTATGCAGAGAGAAGATAAAACAATGGAAGGTAAAATACTCGACTGATCAGATTATTTTGGGGGGAGATGTGAACTTGGCTCCAGACAGCTCAGTTGATCGTCTTCCCACTAGGGGGCAGCATCATCTCTTTGATATTTTCAATGACTTAGTCTCCAAAACTAATCTGACAGACTGTTGGAGGATTAGAAACCCTAACGTCAGACGGTACACCTGGTTTAATGCTTCCAATAATAATCAGTGTTCAAGGCTTGACTACTGGTTAATCCCCCACAATATGATAAATAATATTTTAAGTTGTGAAATTTCACCATCCCCTCTAACTGATCATTGCTCAGTGACATTAGTCCTCTCTCTGAACAAATGTAAACCATCTTCATCTTCCATTTGGAAATTTAACAGAAACCTTTTGCTTAATAAGGATTTTTGTATGGAAGTTAGGAAACTTATTGAAGACATTTCATCACTAGAACTTACACCTTTAAAGAAATGGGAGTGGTTTAAATGTAAGGTAAGATAGGTAAATATTCATCATATCAGATGAGAGCCAGACAGCTTCAATTTGTCAGCAATATTAACACTCTATGCTCAAACCCTGTGCTATCAACTGAGGAAAAAGGCCATCTGGAAGATCTTAAAGGTCAATTAAACAAACTATTCTTAGTTAAAGCTCAGGGAGCTTTTGTTCACTCCCGGGCTCGTTGGATTGAGAAAAATTCTTCATATTTCTTTAATCTCGAGAAACAGAGACAGTCCAAAAAGAAAATTTCGAGACTGAATATAAATGGTATTGTCACTCAAAATTCTGAATTAATAAGCCAAACAATTAGGAATTTTTATTATAGTCTATACTCTTCCAAATTCTCTGAATCTAATTGTAAATATTTTTTCAGTGAAATTGGTGATTCTATTCAAATAATTGACTGATTTAATGATTTAATAATTGAAGAATTGGACAAAGCAATCCATCAAATGGCAAAAGGCAAATCACCGGGCCTTGATGGATTAACTGTTGAGTTTTCTATTTTCTTTTGGAAGGACATATGAATGCTTTTATTTGAAGCCCTTTTGGAATGCATTTCAAACAAAAACCTCTCGCCAACTATGAAACGAGGTCTCATCACCTTGATCCCTAAGGCCAACAAAGATCCCTTGTCCTTAGAAAATTGGAGACCTATACTTTATTATGTACAGATTACAAATTGTTAGCTCTTGTCTATGCAAATCGTTTAAATAGCGGATTAGGGACTATTATTAATGACTGTCAATCTGCCTTTATGAAAGGACGGAATATAAACAACCATACTAGACTGATTCTCAACATGCTGGACTATAGTCAATATATTGACTATGACAGTTTGATCTTATTCCTTGATTTTTATAAGGCGCTTGACTCGTTGGAGCATTGCTTTATTGCAGAAACTTTAAAATGTATGGGCTTTGGGGAAAGAGTTTGTGATATCATAAAAATGTTTTATACTGATAGCTATAAGTAGAGTCATATCTCTTGGCACAGATATGACCTCTAGTTTTCACATGTCAAGAGGTACTAGACAAGATTGTCCAATTTATCTGAAATTATTCATTTTGACTACACAAATGGTTAGTTTGCTAATTATTAGAAACTCATATTTACATGGTATAAAAATATTTGAAAGAGAATTTAAAATAAGTCAATTTGCGGACAACACCGCCATTTTTCTCAAAGATAAATCCATGGTTGATGTAGCACTAAAATCCATTTCAACTTTTTCTAATGCATCTGGTCTGTCTATAAATATTTTAAAAAGTGACCTGCTCCCAATCCACTCCTGCTCTGTAACATCTGTTGCCTCCATTACAGTCAAGTCTGAGGTGAAATATCTGGGAATAACTATATCAAAAGATTTTGTTAAGAGGGAAGAGGCTAATAATGCAAAGCGTTTAATAGATATGAAGAAAACTCTAAGTTATTGGTTAACCAGAGATCTTACCATTTTTGGAAGAGTTCTTTTATCTAAAGCTGAGGGGGTGTCCAAACTAATTTACCCATGTCATTCAGTGTTTACTTCTGGTAAAAGTATTAAAAAAGCTAACTCCATTACTTTTCAATTTCTCTGGCGGAACAAAACTCATTATTTACGGAGATCTCAATTAATTAAAGATTATGGAGTTAAAGCTTTAGACTTTGAAGCCTTAATTGGTTCTTTTAGAGTAAATTGGTTAAAAACCTTCTTGTCACTTCCCAACTCTGTGGTTTCATATTCCTAGAGCCCTTTTTAAAAAACTTGGTGGCCTGGACTTTTTACTTAAATGCGATTTTGAGTTAACCAAGATTCCTATTCAGTTATCCAAATTCCGAACAAACAAGTTATGTATTTCTGGAAGATGATATTCACTTACCACTTTACTCCACATGGATCCTTGTTATGGAACAACAGGACAATACCTATTAACAGGAAATCAGTTTTTAAAGCTGAATGGTATGATAAAGGTATTCTGTTTGTAACTGACTTAATGGACAACAATGGTGTTCTGCTAAATCATAAGGATTTTGTTAACAAATATAATTTCAACTGTACTTGTCACGAATATTCAAAACTATGTAAAGCTATTCCTGCTGCTCTGACTCATCTCATCCAAAGTACTTTAAGGTATTCTAATGTCATCCCAATTTTACCTGAATTAAAAATAGGAGACTGAACTCATGGATAAAAAGTGTAATAATTCTTTTCTCACGACTGGGTTTAAATCTAAATTGTTTAGTGATTATAACGGTAGGATGTCAGTAACAATAGATCCAGTTATTAAAGAAAAGGCTCACTCACATTATCCGAAATGGCCAGTTTCACCTAAGGTCAAAGAGAATCATTTAAAAAATCTGTCACAGAATTTATCCGGTGGCTGATTTTCTACACAAACGATTTAAATTTGATTTGTCCGGTTGTAGTTTTTGTGATTGTCCTGCAGAATCCTTAGAACACCTTTTTTTTGCTTGTCTTGTTTCATCTAAATGTTGGTGTGACATCAAAGAATAGTTGTCCTTAAAAATAGCTAATATTCCTGTGTTTAATATTAACCATGTCTTGTACTACATGAATGATCTGGATAGCAAAACATCTGATGTCGTGAATATTGTTTTCTTGCTTGCTTAATATCATAGACATTGCTGTAAGTGGAGAAACTCTCCCCCGTGTTTTGATCATTTTTTGAACGAATTTAAACTTTATTACTCCTCATTGAGACTCCTTAAATCAGAACGTGATCAGAAAATATCCTCAAATGTATCCACGTTTCTTTTATTTGGAATCACTGCTCCCTTGTATTTTTAATGTTTTTTATTTGCCTTGCAATGTATGCACTCTTCTTGTAGTCCCATGTTGATTTTTCTTCGCACCTTTTTGTGCACCTCAACAAGATGTTGTACTTTGATTTTTGCTGAATAAAAAAAAAGCAGTCCCGCTATGACCCACTCCTACACAGTAGGGGGCGGAAATGCACCTGACGCTAGTTGCCACCCGCCGATAAAACCAAAAGAAGAAGAAGAAGAAGAAGCAGCAGCAATAAAGTGACATATGCAGAAGCAGTCAAAATGGTGGGGAAAGATAGAGAGACGAAATCAAGTGTGTCAGCGGAAGAATTAGGTAAAGGAAAGGAAAAAGAAATAAAAGGAAAAGTATGGATAGATATGAAAAAGCTTGTGACATTTATAGCCGGGGTAATCAATGCTACAATGGAGACAAAGTCAAAAACAGAGAGAATCCAAATCATAGTAAAAGCTGCAGCAAATCATTTGGATTTAAATGAGTTGTCATGGGAGGAAGTAAGACAAAATCTGAGTGCCCACTCAAGCCAAGATGGAGGAGGTCTAGGGTAAAAATGGTAAAAATCTTACAATGGAATGGGAGAAGTCTGATTGCAAATGGTCAAGAGTTTAAAAGATATATAGAAGAACAAATAGAAAAGCCAGATATAATATGTGTACAAGAAACGTGGTTAAATAATAAAATAGAGTTTAAATTAGTTCCATATAACGTCATTAGAAGAGATAGGAAAGAAGGTAAAGGGGGAGGATGTGCTACATTTATTAAAAATGATATAAATTATAGAGTTGTTAAAATAGGGAAAGATGAAGAATTTATTAGCATAGAAATATTTATAAATAATAAGAGATTATATATAATAAACTATTATAATCCATGTAAGAAATTAGAATTAGATAAATTGAAATTAATGATAGAAGATAATAAAAAAAATCTGTTAATTTGTGGGGACTTTAATGCACATAATAATTTATGGGGAGGAGAAAAAACAGACTTAAATAGAGAAGTAATTGAAGAGTTTATGGATGAACTAAATTTAGTGAATTTAAATGACGGAAGAGGGACAAGAGTAAATATAAATACAGGGAAAACATCAGCTATCGATATTACATTAATATCAAATGAGTTGGCATGAAAAAAGTAATTGGGATGTTCAAGATAATTTAGTAGGTAGTGATCATTATCCTATTTTTATAAAGATAAATGAATTTAAAAAATCATCAAATGGGGAAAGGGAAGGAAGATGGATCTTTAATAAAGCGAATTGGAGTAAATTTAAAAATTTATGTGAAGAAAATCAAGAGAAAGTAAATTTGGAGAATAATGTGGAAAAAACAGAAGAAACTTTTAGAAAAGTTATTATAGAAGCAGCAGAGGTAACAATACCAAAAAGTAAGGGAAGTATGAACAGGAAAACTGTTCCTTGGTGGAATCAGAATTGTGAGAAAGCAATTAAGGAAAGAAATAAAAGTTTAAAAGTATTAAAAAAGACTCATAATTATGACAATTTAATAAATTATAAAAGATTACAAGCAAAGGTAAGGAAAGTAATAAAAAGAACAAAAAGGGAAAGTTGGAGAAGTTTTTGTGATAAAATTGGAAGAACAACTCCAATAAATGAAGTCTGGGGAATGATAAGGAAAATGAAAGGAATTTATAGAGAATGGAATTATCCAGTACTCAAAATAGGAGATGAGTTAGTTATTAAAAATGAGGACAAAGCAGAAGTATTAGCTAAAACTTTTGTTAAAATAAATAGTAATGAAAATCTATCAGAGGATAGAAGGAAGAAAAGAGAAGAAACTAGAAGAAAAGATGATGGAGAAAAGGAGGAAGGGAATAAAATGTCATTAATGGACATACAGTTTAGTCAGGAAGAATTGGAAAAGTCATTAGGGAAAAGTAAAAAAAACTGCACCTGGAAATGATAAAATCACGTATGAAATGATTAATCATTTAGGAAGTAAAATGAAGATGAAATTATTAAGCTTATATAACAAAGTTTGGATAGAGGGACAAATACCAAAAAATTGGAAAGAATCATTAATTATACCGATACTGAAACCAGGAAAAGACTCAAGTAAGCCAGAAAATTATAGGCCAATAGCACTTACTTCTAATATAGGAAAATTATTGGAAAGAATGATTACAGAGAGAATGAATTATTATCTTGAAAGCAATAATTTAATTACAAAATATCAAAGTGGATTTAGGAAAGACAGGGGGACAATGGATCCAATAGTATATTTAGAAAATGAAATAAAAAAAGCACAGAATAATAAAGAGAGCCTAATTGCAGTATTTTTTGATATAGAAAAAGCTTATGATATGGTTTGGAAAGAGGGATTATTAATAAAGCTGAAAAGAATAGGAATTAAAGGAAGAATTTATGAATGGATTAAAATTTTTTTATTTAATAGAACTATTCAAGTAAAAATAGGAGACAAAAAATCTAAAAGTTATTTAGTTGAAAACGGAACTCCCCAAGGCAGTATAGTTAGTCCAGTTTTATTCACTATAATGATAAATGATGTTTTTAATAATATAGGGTATGATTTTGGAAGGGCTCTTTTTGCTGATGATGGAGCTTTATGGAAAAGGGGAAGAAATATTCAGCACATACAGAAGAAAATACAAGAAGAAATATTAAAAGTAGAAAGATGGTCATTTGATTGGGGATTTAAATTTTCAGTGGATAAAACTAAAAGTATGGAAATGCAGTAATAAATCTTAAATTATATGGAGAAAAGTTAGATCAAGTGCAGAGTTTTAGATATTTAGGAATTATCTTTGATAGTAAATTAATCTGGAAGGAAAATATAAGTAAAATAGAAGAGAAATGTAAAAAAGTAATCAATATAATGAGGTGTTTAAAAGGAACAGATTGGGGTACAAGTGCCATAGCATTAAAACAAATATATATAACAATGATTAGATCAGTGATTGATTACGGAAGTATAGTGTATAGTGCTGCTTGTAAAACTTTATTAAATAAAATTGAAAAATACAAAATCAGGCATTAAGAATATGCAGTGGAGCTATGAAGTCAACTCCTATAGCTTCGTTGCAAGTTGAAATGGGAGAAATGCCAATTACTTTGAGATTCAAACAATTATTATTAAATTATTGGGCAAGTATACAGGGAAGTACAGAAAAAGAGTTTTTAATTGATAAAGAAATGTTTCTTTTTTGGGAAAATAGAAATGAAAAATATGAGAGTATGATTGGAAAAGCAAATAAATTAGCAAAAGTATATAAATTAAAGGAGATACATTTTAAAAAGAAATTTATTTATTCAGTATATCCAAAGTGGATATTTACTGATTGTAGTATAGACTTTTATATAAAAAGAAAAATGGAAGAAAATAAAGGTAAAGTACTCAGTGGTAAAGTAAACTTGGATAATATTGTAGTTAACAGATTAAACAGTATTCATAAAAATTATACTCCAATATATACAGATGGTTCAAAGAACCCAGAAGATGAAAGAACAGGTTTTTCTTTTTATATTCCAAGTTTAGAAAAATATGTTAAAATAAGAACTCCAAACAATCTATCAGTATTTACAGTAGAATTATTAGCAATTTTATTTAGTTTAAGCTGGATAGAACAAAATAGAATTAAAAAAGGAATAATTTGTTCAGATTCTCTGTCAGCACTAGTGGCAATCAAATCAATAACATCGGTCAGTAGGATAGATATTAATCACAGAAATATATGAAATTCTTTTTAGATTGGATAAACTAGGAACAAACATAAGATTTATGTGGGTCCCAGCACATAAAGGAGTGGAGGGAAATGAAATCGTAGATTTTTATGCTAAACAAGCTACTAAATTAAATACATGGGTAGAGATTCCTGTTAGTAACAAAGAAGTAAAAGCAGTGATTAAGAAGCATATGATGAGTGAATGGCAAGAATTGTGGATAAGAGGAGAAAAAGGAAGACATTTGTTTAGTATTCAAAGAAAGGTAGGCAACATGAAAATTATGGAAGTGAATAATAAAGAAGAAACAATAATATCAAGATTAAGAATGGGACATACTGGGTTAAACAGTACTCTGTATTTGATGGGGAAGCATCCAACAGGCTTATGTGATTGTGGAAAAGATAAGGAGACCGTGGAACATGTATTGTGTTATTGTAGTAAATATATAACAAACAGGAGGATATTAAAGGAAAAGTTGAAAGAGAAAGGATATGAAAGGTATAATTTAAAAACATTGTTAAATGGGGAATGCAGTATCTATAAATTAGTTTTAGAATTTATTAAGAAAAGTAATCTTCTAGATAGAATTTAGTTGTTTTTTTTTTTTTTTTTTCTCACTCAGGGATCTTCTTACTCTGACTCACACTCCTACACAGTAGGTGGCGGAAATGCACCTGAAAGTTGGTTGCCACCCGCCAATAAAACCAAAAAAGAAGAAGAAGAAGAAGAAGAAGAAGAAGAAGCAGCAGCAGCAGCCGTTGCGTCAGTGTGAGGAAGTGTCAGAACTTTGTTGTGGATCTTCAGAAAGAACACGGTAGGGTTAGGGTTCCATTGACCTCCATGTTACATACATATCAGGATCAGTTTGAATAGATTCGGATTAAGTATATTTACAGGAAGACCCTGCTGTACTTCGACTGTGATGAGGAAGTGTAGGAGCATGGAGACAGACGGAGGTTAACATGCGTTATTAGGAAAGCTACAGCTACAGCTGCTGGTCAGCAGCAGCGTAATGAATGGAGGTCATCTAACCGACAGCGGCTCTCTGCCACAGCACACTTCCTCTGTAGATCCCACTGCTCACATTTCACGGCTGCAGTTTAGGACTGAACTCTAGAATGAATGCTTAGAAACACTCCAATGCGTCCTGAGTTTAGATTTGACAGGAAGGGGAGGTTTTGCTTCTGGTATATAATAGTATCTTCCTAGTTTTCACAATTAATTGGGAAATGATCAATACACCCATTGTCTATACTCGCTTATCCTTAAAGGTATGGGATCAGAACAGTATCCCCTTGAAATGAAACTGAAAATAAATATGGGCATTAAAAGAGATTATTGTAACTGAAAATATTAATTTTGAATCTGAAATAAATCTAGTGAACATTTTTGTATTGAAAGTGATGTTTTTTTCTATGAAACCCATGTATATGCATTGAAAGAAATAACTCAAGTTTTCAAACTTTCTTTTTTTTTCAATACCAATCGTTTTTTCAGTACCATCTTTTTTTCAGCTTCATTCAGGTGATACTGTTTTGACGCTCGTGTGCACGCGCATGAGGGGCGGGGCTTCATATGTTTGCATGAACGAGGCAGGAGGGAACAGTGTTGCCAACTTAGCGACTTTGTCGCTATTTCTAACGACTTTTCAGACCCCCTTTACGACTTTTTTTTCCAAAAAGCGCCTAGCGACATTTCTGACCACCCTTAGCTACTTTCTGTGAAACTTTGTCGCTGATATTTCCTGCAGTTTAGAGACCCAGCATGAAAGGGAAAGATCTGCGCATGTGTACGCAGCATGATCAGACTGTCCACTGACCAATCATAAACCTTTTCGGTTCATTTCATCCACTCACAAACAAAGTTGTTTAGTATTTAATGTTAGTTCAAAAGAAAAAAATCAATCTGCACATATATAAGACCGATCTTTCAACGGGAATTAAGGCAGAAGCTTGTCTGTACTACTGCATCTCACACCTGTGGTGCATTCAAGGAACGTTCGAAATGTATGGTGAGTTCAAAAACGTAGGACATCTAAAACTTATGACAAAAGAAACCCCACTGAAAATAATACCATAAGCAATAAACTTCTGTTTAATGGCGGTTGGCAACAAACATTTGATGCATGCTACATATGCCCTACTTATTTTTTTACAAAGTACTAAAAAACAAACAACTATATTCTCTGTATTAATTTCGTCTTCTTGAGATATCTCAGCAAAAAAATGTTTTTTGCAGAAATTTAAATTTAGTTTAAAAGGTCTTTGATGTCCAGTTGCAATTTGATATCTTGTAAATTTTGTACCAGTTTGCTCAACATTATACTTCAGACAAAATAATAGAACTGTTCCACAGTCTCTTGAAGACAAAAGTCACATTTCCCTGTAACATGTTTTCCCTGTTTAAATTATGTATTGTTTAACCCTGTAATCCTAATCTCAACATCATTATTTCCTCCTTTCTATATAATTCATTATTACGTGATGACATCATTATGCAAATTAGCATATGACGTCATCTGGCGACATCTAGCGTCTTTCTGGGGCAACTTCAGCTACTTTCTGTCGAAGACAGTTGGCAACACTGGGAGGGAAACTCCGACTGTCCGAGGCGAGACGCAGAAACAACAGGACATTTACTTTGCTAATAATGTGGTTTGTGGAAGAAAAAAGACATAAACGGTTTCTTCTCAGTTTCTTCCACTGACCAGTAGACTAGGAGTCTTGTGATAAAGTTTTATGCTTGTGTAGCCTGTCTTTGTTGGAGGTTCTCCTCATTACAGACAGTGTGGGATGAAGGGATGTAAATACACACTATATAGGCTATACCATATTAAATAACTGTATTTATTTCAGATCCACAATATATATTTACAATACATGTCAATAACGTTAACAAATCAATTAAGACTGGTGTAAGCAAAGCTAACAACACTGACAACTTGTTTTTTTTATTGGATTGCAAAACGTAATTGTGACACGCACTCTAAACCAGAAGGTGGCGCTAATGCGCACCAACTACCATGGCAAACTGAGAAGAAACAGTTTATATCTTATTTTTTAATTATTATTATTCCACAAACCACATTATGCTTTCTGAACACCTAGAGACTTTGAAAGGATTTAGAAAAGATTCTTAAAGATTATCAGCTCCCATCTATAGACTTGGGTTAACAGTTTTTTAGTCTCAGACTAAAGATTTTATAAACACTGAATCTTGTTGTGACACTATTTAAAAGACTACACCAAGGCTATTTTAGCTTCCCGCAAAATTCCTCCCATTATGCTCAGCATTATACAGTTTCTTTATGTGCGAATGTTGTAGCATTCTTTGCCAAGATTAATGTTATGTCAAATAAAGACTTGCATTCAAAGTAGGTACTGTATCAACAAGTAACTGGTTAACTCATATCTTTTTAATGCAAGGTGTTCATGCTGTACCACTTGCTACATGCAGATGCACAGATAGCGCTGGTTTGTGCCTGTATTCCAGGGGACAAGGTTGGCATACACTTTTTAATTTATGGCCCATTTCTCAGCCATGAACACAAATATTGTATTTGTTGTGTATAGATCCTGCCAGGCTCCATAGGTGGCTACAAAACAGTTATTTATAAATATGACACCTATGTTTATAGCCTACTTTTCCGCAGGAACAAAAAAAAATTATATGTGGCAAGGTGCAAGACAATGTCATAAACGAGACTCGAACCCACCTTCATCGACGATGTAACCCTGCTTATTAACCATTGTTCCATAGCAGTAAAATACAACCCCAAACAGCCAGGATACAATGTGAAGTGGACAGGACCCCCACACGGTCACATAATTGAATAAACGGAGGGAACAGATTACGACTCCATGCGCATGGTTTTATAAACCGAGGGTACAGATTCTTATCCCTGAAAAATGATTTCTGCACCTGACCCCTGCCGGGATCTGTAGCTTTGTGCTTCTGCTTGTGTGAGAACAGCTTTTTTGGTTGTTGATTGATTTACGTCACAACGACTACACTAGGACTTGATAATATCAAACATGTTTGAGTCATAAATCGGGTCGCCAACTGCAGATTATCACCTTCCACAAACCACATTAGAAGCAAAGAAAATGTTGATCCCACTCAGACAGTCGGAGTTTCCCTCCTGTCTCGTTCATGCAAACATATGGGGGGCTGAAGCCCCGCCCCTAATGCGTGTGCACACACGAGCGTCAAAACAGGATCACCTGAATGAAGCTGAAAAAAATGATGGTATTGAAAAAAAGTATTGGCATTGTAAAAAAAAAAATTCACTTTCAATACAAAAATTTTCACTAGATTTATTTCCGATTCAAAATTAATATTTTCAGTTACAATAATATTTTTCAATGCCAATTTTTATTTTCAATGCCAATATTTATTTTCAGTTTCATTTCAAGGTGATACTGTTCTGATCCCATGGAAAGGGTGCGCCTGGAAACTCCCAGAGCACACGCACACACACACACACACACACACACACACACACACACACACACACACACACACACACACACACACACACACACACACACACACACACACACACACACACACACCTAAGGACAATTTAGAGAGAGCAGTGATCCAACCCAGAGACTTGATTTAACAAGTCCTAAACCAGCCTTACATTCCTCATAAACAATGATTGAATAATAAATCATGTTTCCCAACGTTGGATGTTATAAAAGTCCTGATAAAAAGGGAGAGCAGAGTGCACTAGTATGTTTTTGTTTACATGTTTTAGGATGAAATGTGGCCAATGAGAGTGTAGTTTATGGGTCTGCATGGGCGTGATGAATACACTCACTGGGCACTGTCCATCCTCAAGAACACAGACTTCCCTCAGGAGCCTTTATGTGGAAGCAGGTGACCCTCCTCCCAGTCCTCCCAGCAAAGGCGGTCTGGGCTTTTCCTTTGGTGGAAGTCAAAGCAAATAGAGATAATCCAGCAAATCAGAGGTCTCATAGCCCAACATCTGAAGCTGTATAAGGCCTAGGACAAAAAGCTGTTTGTAATGAGAACTAGGGATGCAGCGATCAGACTTCTCTTGGTCCGAACTAGTTTCCAGTTTCCTGCGGGCTCTGACTTTCTGATTCTTTTTAACCCTGAAAGGAGAAAATGTGCTGTGTCCTATCTCTGCTAATGATGTTGGTCTATCACAAAAATCCCAATAAAATACCTGGAAGTTTGTAGCTGCAGTGTCACAAAATCTGAATCTGTTCAGAGGAATGACTGACTCATTGCCGCTTACCTTTTTGGTTGAAGAGACTTTTTCTGCAGCTGGTAAGGGAATCTTTGGGTTTAAAAAGTTGAACTAATGAAACTCTTCCTCCTCAGTGTTAGATTTCTGTTCGGATGCGTTTGACACCTTAGAATTTACAAATCAAGAACATATTTCTCTGGTTTTTCCTTTTTCTTCAGCAGGTTGAAGATGTGTGGCATCTGGGCTTTGTTTGGCAGCAATGAGTGCTTGTCAGTTCAGTGCACATGCGCCATGAAGATCGCTCACAGGGGCCCCGATGCCTTCCGCTTTGAAAATGTCAACGGCTTCACCAACTGCTGCTTTGGCTTCCACCGGCTGGCCATTGTGGACCAGCTGTATGGTATGCAGCCACTACGCGTTAAGAAGTTTCCTTACCTGTGGCTCTGCTACAACGGAGAGATTTACAACTACCAAACGGTAAGACAACCATCGGGTTTTTATAAAGCCATCATTAAAAACCAGTTAGTATCCTGGGATCTGATTTTAGCCAGCAGCTAGCTTAGCCATGCCCACAGAATGCTGTATTGATAGTTTCTCTCAGTAGCTCAGTCAGAGCAGCCCAACATGGTACCATGAAAGGGTGTCATCTGTCCATTAGGTCCAATCATCAGGTTTCATTGCTACTAATGAACCACAGTCATTGTTGTCAAGTGATTGAGAGCATACAATCACAGATTGAGTTCAGCTGATGCTAAGACACATAGTTCACTTTGAGTGTATTCAGATCAGAAGAGTCCTTTGGTCCGCTTGTTTGGTCTGGACCACATCATTTCTTTTCGTTTGGTGCGGTCACACTGTACTTTTTGCAAGTGAACTATATTTTGTAAATGCATCCACTTGTGTGTCGATTGGGTGCTGCCATTGGACACCAATGACTAGGACAGCACACAGAGCACAGACCCAGAAATGAAGGAAATCATGGAAGTCCTATGTGCTGCACTCCTGCTCTGCATATTTGTGCTGTTATTGGAACTGCAAAATCACATTGAGTGTCAAGAGCAGCTCATTCAACGCAGGTTTCGCGATGCTCTGTTTCAAATTTTGGAACAGTGAATGCGTGCAGTAACCCGAAGGAGACGACATGCTCTGCGTGCCCTGACCCACAACATGCTGGCAGCACCGTGGCTAAACAGAAGATGGAGGATCAGGTTTGAACTTAGTTTGCTATGGTGGCATGTTAAGTCCAAAGACGCACATGTATCCTGGAGTTGGTTCGCATCGACACTGGTTTGCATTCACACCTGAAGCAAACCCCACCAGAGTCGGTTTGAAAGCGGACCGAGACCACCTAAAAAAGTGGGTCTTGGTTAGGTTCTCTGATCCGCACCAGGATTTGTTTGTGTGTATTCACACCTGCATAAAAGATTTGAAACGAACCCTGGTCCGTTTAAAGTGGACCAAACCGTGCAGGTCTGAATACATCCTTAGAGTTGTGCAACCTTCTGCAAAGCCAGCCGCTCCAGACCCCCAAACCTAATGTGGTGCTCAGATTAGCTCAAGAGGAACTAACAGAGTTGATCTAATTGTAATGAGCTGGGTTATCCTAAGCTAGCTTTGTAGTTATGCTGCTATAGGTTTAGACTGCTGGAGGGCAGACTGACCAATTTTCTTCACTCTGCTACTTTTCTCTTCTACTTCCCCCAGTTGAAATATTTTCTGTTATTTCAGCTGTTAACCTTGTTTTCTCTGTGTTTTTCTCTCCATAGAACCTACTCCTGGTCTGGTATTCTGCTTAGCTACAATGTCCTGTTGGATGGGGGCATCGACTGGGATGATGCTCCCAGTAACTGAACATCTACCATGTCCTGTTATCAACCTTTCACTTTCTTTAACATACAAAGTATTCTGATATCAGATCCGCTGGTCTTTCTGTGTTTCTGCTCTGTCTTCTCAAACCCCCAGACGGTCGTGGCAGATGGCCGCTTGCACTGAGCCAAGTTCTGTTGGAGGTTTCTTCCTGTTAAAGGGGAGTTTTTCCTCTCCACCGTCGCTACATGCTTGCTCAGTATGAGGGATTGCTGAGGTTGGAAGTCTGCATCAACGGGGCACAACCTCAAGTCAATGACCCTTAAATAGGAAACTAACTAAAACTTTTAACTAATTGGAATGTTTGTATGATTGTATTGAAATGACTTTTCTTGTAAAGTGCCTTGAGATGACATCTGTTGTGAATTGGCGCTATATAAATAAACTGAATTGAATTGAAGGCATCCATTGATTTGCTTGATGGATTTACTAAGGGTTTGGATGGGTTCAAATTCACCTGGTGACATCGTAATGTAGAGCTGAGTATCATCCACATAGTTATGGTAGCTAATCTTATTGGTTGTTATAATCTGAGCTAGTGGGAGCATGTAGATATTAAATAAGAGGGACCCCAGGATGGAGCCCTGGGGCACCCCACATGTGATTTCTGTTCGTTCTGATGAAAAGTTTCCTATTGAAACAAAGAAGTCCCTGTTCTTAAGGTAAGACTTGAAACAGCCAAGTCCTGTACCAGAGAGTCCGACCCAACTCCCCAGTCGTTCCAATAATATATCATGATCAACACTGAGGTCCAACAGAACCAGCACTGTGGTTCTACCACAGTCTGTATTTATGCGAATATCATTTAAAACTTTGACGAGGGCAGTCTCAGTGCTGTGGTTACCACGGAAACCAGACTGAAAAACATCAAAGCGGTTGGTCATTGTTATGAAGCTATATAACAGCTGAAACAGCTTTTTCAATAATTTTACTGATGAATAGAAGATTAGAAATGGACCTGTAGTTCTGCATTAACATTTTGTCTAGATTATTCTTTTTTAGCAGTGGTTTAATAACTGCTGTTTTAATGGCTGGGGGAAGAGGTCTGACAGGAGGGATGAGTTCACTATTTGAATCAGATCAGACCCAATGACAGGGAAAACTTTCTTAAGTAAAACTGGGGGTAAGATATCAAGACAGCAAGAAGAGGAGCTTAATTGGAAAATGATTTCTTCAATTTGTTTTGGTTAAATTCATGGAATTCTGACATTTTTTTCCGTTGGTGTTAATTGGGTATAATATTGGTAGTAGGTTCTGTGCTGCGGTCCAGACCGACCATGTAATTGTTAGAATGTTTTCAGTGAAAAAGCTGCAAATTCATTGCAGGCCCTGGTAGAATTTAGTTCAGGGGCTACTGGCATTGGAGGAGTAGTTGGTATTTCCACTGTTGCAAACAGAGTCTGTGCATTATTAATGTTTCTGTTAAATATTTTAGAAAATAAAGATTCCCTAGCTTCTTTCAAAGTTAACTGATATCTGTTTAGTCTCTCTTAGTAGATCTCACAGTGAACCTGGAGTCGAGTTTTCCATTATTTTCTCTCGGCTTCTCAACGCTCCCTTTTTCCCACTACATACCAGTGGATCGCTTGCCTAAGAAGACTTCTTTCTACCTCAGACTACTTTTACTTTAGTTTGAGAAATGGAATTGATGATGTCTGAGATTTTCGCAAGGAAATTATCTACCAGCTTGTTTACTGAGTTTGAGTTGGGAGATGAGGGGAATGGTAAATACGTTTTAAGGTTTCAACTGAACTGTCCCCTAGAAAACGCTTTTTTTCCTTTAAAGCGTTTAAAGAAAACACAGGAATGGTCAGATAATGCAATATCAATTACCGAGATGTTTGATGTAGTTAAACCTTTGCTGATAATTAAGTCCAGAGGGGACACACTCTGGACTTAATTATCAGCAAAGGGTTATTGTGTGTTGGTTGTTTGACATGCTGGGTCAGGCTGAATTTGTGAAGAGTGTCACTTAATGTTTTTGCTGGTCTATCCTGGGGGTTGTTAGTATGAATGTTGAAGTCCCCCACAATGATTAATTGGTCATAATCGACACATATTACAGAAAGAAGGTCGCTGAAATCATTAAAGAACTTAGTTACGTTTTGGGGGTTTAGATAAACTTAGAAATAGAGCTTTTTAGGCTCATTTATCTGGTTGGCTAGATATTCAAAAGAGTCAAAAATGCCCAGGGATACCTTTTTAAAGTTCAATGAGTTATGAAAGATTGTTGCTACACCTCCACCTTGTCTGAGTTTCCTGCTCTCACTTAAAACAATTGTAATTTGGAGGAGTAGATTCTATCAATACAGATGTTTCATTATTTACATCTAGCCAGATTTCTGATTAAAACAAGGGCATGTATTTTATGTTCAGTGATGAATTCATAGATTCGGAATTACTTTCCTGATAAAGACCTAATATTTAATCAAGCTACACTACCGTTCAAAAGTTTGGGGTCACCCAAACAATTTTGTGTTTTCCATGAAAAGTCACACTTATTCACCACCATACGTTGTGAAATGAATAGAAAATAGAGTCAAGACATTGACAAGGTTAGAAATAATGATTTGTATTTGAAATAAGATTTTTTTTACATCAAACTTTGCTTTCGTCAAAGAATCCTCCATTTGCAGCAATTACAGCATTGCAGACCTTTGGCATTCTAGCTGTTAATTTGTTGAGGTAATCTGGAGAAATTGCACCCCACGCTTCTAGAAGCAGCTCCCACAATTTGGATTGGTTGGATGGGCACTTCTTGCGTACCATATGGTCAAGCTGCTCCCACAACAGCTCAATGGGGTTCAAATCTGGTGACTGCGCTGGCCACTCCATTACCGATAGAATACCAGCTGCCTGCTTCTTCTCTAAATAGTTCTTGCACAATTTGGAGGTGTGTTTTGGGTCATTGTCCTGTTGTAGGATGAAATTGGCTCCAATCAAGCGCTGTCCACTGGGTATGGCATGGCGTTGCAAAATGGAGTGATAGCCTTCCTTATTCAGAATCCCTTTTACCCTGTACAAATCTCCCACCTTACCAGCACCAAAGCAACCCCAGACCATCACATTACCTCCACCATGCTTAACAGGTGGCGTCAGGCATTCTTCCAGCATCTTTTCAGTTGTTCTGCGTCTCACAAATGTTCTTCTTTGTGATCCAAACACCTCAAACTTGGATTCATCCATCCACACTTTTTTCCAGTCTTCCTCTGTCCAATGTCTGTGTTCTTTTGCCCATCTTAATCTTTTTCTTTTATTGGCCAGTCTCAGATATGGCTTTTTCTTTGCCACTCTGCCCTGAAGCCCAGAATCCTGCAACCGCCTCTTCACTGTAGATGTTGACACTGGTGTTTGCGGGTACTATTTAATGAAGATGCCAGTTGGGGACCTGTGAGGCGTCTGTTTCTCAAACTAGAGACTCTAATGTACTTATCTTCTTGCTCAGTTGTGCAACGCGGCCTCCCACTTCTTTTTCTACTCTGGTTAGAGCCTGTTTGTGCTGTCCTCTGAAGGGAGTAGTACACACCGTTGTAGGAAATCTTCAATTTCTTAGCAATTTCTCGCATGGAATAGCCTTCATTTCTAAGAACAAGAATAGACTGTCGAGTTTCAGATGAAAGTTCTCTTTTTCTGGCCATTTTGAGCGTTTAATTGACCCCACAAATGTGATGCTCCAGAAACTCAATCTGCTCAAAGGAAGGTCAGTTTTGTAGCTTCTGTACCGAGCTAAACTGTTTTCAGATGTGTGAACATGATTGCACAAGGGTTTTCTAATCATCAATTAGCCTTCTGAGCCAATGAGCAAACACATTGTACCATTAGAACACTGGAGTGATAGTTGCTGGAAATGGGCCTCTATACACCTATGTAGATATTGCACCAAAAACCAGACATTTGCAGCTAGAATAGTCATTTACCACATTAGCAATGTATAGAGTGTATTTCTTTAAAGTTAAGACTAGTTTAAAGTTATCTTCATTGAAAAGTACAGTGCTTTTCCTTCAAAAATAAGGACATTTCAATGTGACCCCAAACTTTTGAACGGTAGTGTAACTTAAAGTGGTTTGATGATCGGTAGCTGAACCTTCTGATGGGTGATCCGTTTGAGATTTGTTTTAATGTTAGAGAGTTTGGCTTTAGATTTTTGTTTTCTCTTGCTAATAATGACTTGAATAATTTTTTTTTTCCGGGTGGACGGACAACTTCTTGGAGATGGTGGGAGTAGAATTTGCTGTCCTGTTCCCTTCTATTTCAGATGTCTGTCATTACCTGTGGGGGCATGGGTGGAATAAATCCAGTGTTGGTCCCAAAAGCCTGATGTATTCCAAGTTTCTGTGTTAGTTGTGACCCAATTCTAATTTGGGCTTTCAGTCTGTCTGAGCAATCTCTAAACAGAGAGTCATTAGGTGTCGATTAGTCTGACGACATTGGAATACTTGAAGAACACTTTGCAGAGCAATTCACATCTTTTCTCGCTGCTGGAAATGTTTGTTCTGTCAGTCCGTGCAGCTGTCTGGGCTGGTGATGTCACTTGGTGTGTGTGGGGAAATGTTTGTTCTCTGATAGTATCCATGGGCTGTGGTTCGAGGTCAGCTCTTGGGTGCTTTATCAAGTATTTATTCAGATAATACAAAATATTTTAGGTCAAGAGTCTCAGTCCAGCTCTGTTAAGATAACGACGATTTATCTTGAACAAGTGCTTTGCACATCCAAATATTTTAAAGTAATTTTTAAATGGGATCGATTTTTCAACAGATTTTCTCTGCAGCCATTATGAAGCATGCAAAGTCTACTGTACCTTTCATCATTTCCTTCAGGGATTGGTCCGCTGATTAAGATGTTTATGTTGAGTCCATCAAGTCTCTCTAGCAGATCAGAGTAGTCTTTTTTTTCTTTTTTTTTTTTTTTAATCTTTGGTTGTTTTTTGGCTACATCAGTTGCACATATGTGGATAACAAGCTTTTCCAATTTAGGATATTGTTCCAAAATTGTCTGGATTTTTTCTGATATTTCTCTCACTGTGTTCTTAGGGCAGCTGATAATGCTAGTGTTCTGGCTACGAAAATCTTTGATACGATAAAATGAACTTTTGCTGGGGGGGCTCTTGCTTTCTTATGTGTTCGCTTCAGGATGGATTTCTCCTGGTGACCTTGACTGGTCCCTGGGGCTGCATTGTCTTCCGGGGACCACAGGGCTGCAAATCTGTTTCTCAGCAGTATTCCAGGGGGAGTGATATCTCTTGCTTTGGGTTGCAGTTTCTTTTGTTTCTTCTTTATCGGAATAGAGAAAGCAGGTGTAGATTCAGTGACTTTAAAGCTGGCCAGTCTTTGTCAAATTTTGAATGGGGTTTTCTACCCATTGGGTGCCTTTTGGGTGGGGCAGTGGCGTTGTTCTGTTGCTTCTGTGGGAGACTCTTGGACCGAGATAACACTGGACTGCCAGGTTCTTCCTCCCTACGTGTAGTCTTCGGTAAAGTTATCTCATTTCTATATCCAGTGTTTAGATCAAAATTCATCTGAAGATGGTGTAACTTCATCTCAATTTTTTTAAATTCTCTGGAGCAGTTTAATAAAGTCCTCAACTGAGCAACACACCATTTTGGTAATCCACAGTCCTTCAGAAACTAATCCAAAAAAGAAATCCGGTCTAATACAGTGATTTCAGAAGCTGGGTGTATAAAGTAACTAAGGAAAAAGCTAAGAAAAGAGAATAAGGCTGGAGATCAGGAGAGGTTGGGAGAGGCTGCTCCTCCTTCAGCAGCCACAAGCGAACATCAGAACAGAACACATGAGATGACCTGGAGCAACTACTGCAAGCCAGGCATTCTCATCCAACATCAGTGTCTGACCTCACAAGCTTTTGAAAGAATGGTCAGTAATGTCCATAAACACTCCTACGCCTTGAGGAAAGCATTCTAATAAGATTTGAAGCTGTTCCAGCTGCAGAGAGAGGACTGAGCCTTTATTATACCCTGTGGATTATGAATTGGACTTCTTTAACGTTCAGATGAGTGAATACTTCTGACAGTATTGTATGTATATTTAATTGTTTTGGTGAGTATAAATTCTAAAAAGAGAAAACTCAGATACTGCTTTTTGTCCTTTCAGCTCAAGACGAAGTTTGACTTTGACTATCAGACTAAAATGGACGGCGAGGTTTTGCTTCATCTGTATGATCGCTTTGGAGTCAAGAAGATGGCTTCTCTCCTGGACGGAGTCTTTGCCTTCATCCTGCTGGACACGGCCAACAGGAGAGTCCATCTGGGAAGAGATACCTACGGCGTCCGGCCATTGTTCAAGTTTCTCACAGACGATGGCTTCCTTGCAGTCTGCTCAGAGGCTAAAGGTCATGGGATAGCTTAGAACAGCGACTTAAACTAACTAGTGGTGAACAGTAGTTAACATGTTCTTCTGATCATAGGCCTTACAGAGATCACCCACTCCATGGAGACCGCTGCCAGCATCGTGCCCTTCCTTCCCGGCCACTTTGAGGTCTTTGAGTTGAAGCTAAATGGCAAAGTTCAGTCTGTTCAGTGTGAGCAATTTCACTGCTGTACCAGAGAGCCGGCTCATGCCCTCTATGACACAGTGGAGGGACTGTCTACAGGTCATAAACTTTCCTCTACCTGCTTTATCTCCCTCAGATCATATCGGTTTGTTCCATAGCAGTCTGAAATCAAGCCAATGTGTTTTCCAGATTTTGGTGAGAAAACAGTGAAACGTAACATCAGAAGTTTGTTTGAAAATGCTGTGAGGAAGCGGCTGATGGCCCACAGACGCATCGGCTGTCTCTTGTCAGGTAACTGCTGCAATTTCAGTCTGGAAACGCTGGTATTCACTGCAGGCATGATGGTTTATGTTTGTTGTATTTATTGCACAAACTGCTGGTATTATTGGGATTATTACTTTTGCTGCTTGAGCAGTATTTTTCCCCCTGAGAGCATCACTGAATGCTGGTTGTGTTTGAAAAGCACACCTGCAGTACTTTATGCACAGTTTTGGGAACAAACCTTAGCTATCTTCTGTTTTTGATTTATTATTTTGTCAAAGTTGGCCTGTATAAACAGAGTAGTTCTTAAATGATGATTTCATCCATCAAGGGGAAATGATATACAGACTCCTACATTAACTGTAGTTAACCGTGTTGTTTGGATTTAGTTTCACTAGCCACACCCAGGCCTGACTGCTGCCAGACCATACTCAAGAAAACACTTGGATAGAACATATCTAGTATAAAGTATAAAGGAAGCTAAAATATCTTAAAAAGCAAACTATCATGTCCTGATCAGAAGAAGTTAAAGAACAGCTGAAAAACAAAACCTTAAACATCTATGACTCTGGAAAGGAAAGGGTTAAAAAGCTGTTCTTAGGTTCTGGGACTCCAGAGAACCCGGGAAAGAACCCCAGTAAGTGCCTCAGGGAGAACCCTAGTGAGTAACTTAGTGAGAACTCTAGGGAGAACCCCAGTGAGAGCCCCAATAAGAACCCCTGTGATAACCTCCGTAATAACCTCAGTGTGAGCCTTAGGGAGAACCCCAGTGAGAGCCCCAATAAGAACCCAGTTAGAGCCTCAGGGAGAACCTTATTGAGAGCTCCAGTGAGAGGCCCAATAAGAACCCCTGTGTTAACCTCTATAATAACCCCAGTCAGAACCTCATTGAGTGCCCCAGTAAGAACCTTAGGGAGATCCCAAGTGATTGTTATCAACACTGGATGCTAGCTCTTTGTAACACAATCAGTTACCATATAGGGTCAGGTTGGTTTGACCAGCGTTTTGCCCTTTTATAATGAATAAAATCATCATTTGAAAAACGGTTGCGTTGTATTTACTCTGGTTATTTTTGTCTTACATTAAAATGTAGTGTGGTAAAACAGTAAAAATGGAAGAAACCTGTAAGCGAATCATTTTACCAGTAGTGGAAGTGGTGTAATGAAAAGCCTGTTTGATCCTTCTGAACTATTTTCTAGATCTGTGTTTTTAGAGCCAGAAGACTCCTCTGGTCCCACCAATGCTTTTCAGCACAGTTGAGATCTGGACCAGGGGCGTCACTAGAACTAATACTGTACTGGGGCACACCTGGGGCACAAAGAATTCATGAGAGCGCGCAAAGTACGCAAGAAAAAGAACATTCAGCACTTATTTATCATAAAAAAACAAATAGTTCTTTAAACTATTCAATCATATCAGACCATGTTGTTTTCTAGATCTTTGATTAACCACCTGAAATGAACTACGATAATGCTTTGGGCCTCCTTGTGCACTTTACTCTAGACTTCTAAACCATTACTGATAAAAGCAAAAAGAGCAATACATCTTTTTGAAATATCTATTTCAGTGAACGTCTGCAAATTGAACAATTAGTAAAAAAGTAAAAGAATAAAATAAAATAAAGCACCCCTACATCTCTGGGTTCTTTTGTTTCCATAGTAGAAGAATAAATGAACAACTGTTGTGTGTCCTCTTCAGGGAATAGTTTTTTGGGAAGTAAATTGAAATTTCTTGTTTTCATTTTTGCAAAGTGGTCAATCACTTGGCTGCACTTAGTCTGAAGCCCCATGAAAATATTACTGTTTATTGCTGTACAAATATGTACATAGCTCAGAGTCTCCTATCTGCACTTTTTATTGTCTTCAGTTTTCACATGTGATTATAAGAATAACGAAAGCTGCTCCGTTTACAAAGTTATCCCACTCTTCCTTGTGACAAAAAAGTCACCTGACCAAAAAGCATTCTGTAAGAAAGTGACAGGTTTTTTGTTTTCCAAAATTGATATACTTACCCCCCAGGCAAGGGTTCTATAGTCATCCTGGCAATAGTGTAGCTTAAATAGCCTACTAAAGCCTTCATACTGACTTTTGGTGATAATGTGCCTATAATGTAGCCTATAATAATCTACACAGTCAGAGTAGCCTACTCTGACTCTGTGTAGATTATTATAGGCTACAGTGGCTTGCAAAAGTATTCGGCCCCCTTGAACTTTTCCACATTTTGTCACATTACAGCCACAAACATGAATCAATTTTATTGGAATTCCACGTGAAAGAACAAAACAAAGTGGTGTACACGTGAGAAGTGGAACGAAAATCATACATGATTCCAAACATTTTTTACAAATAAATAACTGAAAAGTGGGGTGTGTGTAATTATTCAGCCCCCTGAGTCAATACTTTGTAGAACCACCTTTTGCTGCAATTACAGCTGCCAGTCTTTTAGGGTTTGTCTCTACCAGCTTTGCACATCTACAGACTGAAATTCTTGCCCATTCTTCTTTGCAAAACAGCTCCAGCTCAGTCAGATTAGATGGACAGCGTTTGTGAACAGCAGTTTTCAGATCTTGCCACAGATTCTCGATTGGATTTAGATCTGGACTTTGACTGGGCCATTCTAACACATGGATATATTTTGTTTTAAACCATTCCATTGTTGCCCTGGCTTTATGTTTAGGGTCGTTGTCCTGCTGGAAGGTGAACCTCCGCCCCAGTCTCAAGTCTTTTGCAGACTTCAAGAGGTTTTCTTCCAAGATTGCCCTGTATTTGGCTCCATCCATCTTCCCATCAACTCTGACCTGCTTCCCTGTCCCTGCTGAAGAGAAGCACCCCCAGAGCATGATGCTGCCACCACCATATTTGACAGTGGGGATGGTGTGTTCAGAGTGATGTGCAGTGTTCCATAAAGGCCAACTTTGTGCAGTGCACCACTAATAGTTGTCTTATGGACAGATTCCCCCACCTGAGCTGTAGATCTCTGCAGCTCGTCCAGAGTCACCATGGGCCTCTTGGCTGCATTTCTGATCAGCGCTCTCCTTGTTGGGCCTGTGAGTTTAGGTGGACGGCCTTGTCTTGGTAGGTTTACAGTTGTGCCATACTCCTTCCATTTCTGATTGATCACTTGAACAGCGCTCCGTGGGATGTTCAAGGCTTGGGAAATCTTTTTGTAGCCTAAGCCTGCTTTAGATTTCTCAATAACTTTATCCCTGACCTGTCTGGTGTGTTCTTTGGACTTCATGGTGTTGTTGCTCCCAACATTCTCTTAGACAACCTCTGAGGCCGTCACAGGGCAGCTGTATTTGTACTGACATTAGATTACACAAAGGTGCCTCTATTTAGTCATTAGCACTCATCAGACAATGTCAATGGGCAACTGACTGCACTCAGACCAAAGGGGGCTGAATAATTACGCACACCCCACTTTTCACTTATTTATTTGTAAAAAATGTTTGGAATCATGTATGATCTTCGTTCCACTTCTCACGTGTACACCACTTTGTATTGGTCTTTCACCTGGAATTCCAAATTATCACCTATATGCTACTCTGACTCTGTGTAGATTATTATAGGCTACATTTGCAAATGCAGCAAACTTCTTTAAGTTTGCCATTAAACCATTGATCAAATCACAGCACTGGCTGTTACCAGCATAAATGTTAATGTTACCGACAATGTGGACAATTATCATACCTCCCTCGTCCTCCTAATCTCTCCTCACTGTTCCTCTGCCTCTGTTCAGGAACACTTTTCTGATGTCCATCTCTGTATAATTTATCAGAAGGCTATGTTTAGTTTTACGGTAGTACAGCTTCACAAACAGTATAGGCTAGTTTTACAGGGCTCTCTCTGCAGTATACCTATAAATCATTATTAATTGTCCGCATGTGTGCATGCAGCCTACGCATGGTGTGTGTGTGAGGGAGAGAGCACAAGCTGGTAAACTGTTGCTAGATTTAGGCTACAATGACGCTAAGCATTGAAAAACAGATGCTAATTATGTGGGCAACATTCTCTAACAGCGATCAACTTGTCATTTTTTCTGTCAAACAAGTTATGAATTTGTTATAACATTAAAACAGGGGACGACTTACTCTGTGCTCAAAGTGATGTGAAGAGCTCCAGCGGTTTCCTCTGTCTGTATGTGTGTACAACGAAACGCTCGGCACAATCATGTGAACGATTTTCATTGGTTGTTGTGTTCAATCTTACCCAGCAACGGAGGTTCTATTTCCTGATTGGCTATTATGGCCCCTTATTGGCTGGTAAGTGACAGGCTGGAGTCATGACTAAAGCAGCACGGAGATGCGCTCATGAATGCCTTTTCCAGCGAGAGCGGCGCTATAATTTTACTGGGACACTGGAGACTTTTACTAAGGCACGTGCCCCAGTGAATATGGTCTAACACCCGCGATCTGGACTTTAATTGGACCACTTCAGCACCTTGATTCGTTTCATGTTTTAGCGGTTCTGTTGTAGCTCAGCTGCTGTGTTTGGGGTAATTGATGACCCAGCTGGAGCCAAGCGTCAGCTATCGCACAAAGAGGCTCGCATTTCACTTCAGATTGCTCTGCTGAACAGAGGAGGTCATGGTCCACTCAGTGACTGAATGGTTTCCGGGTCCTTTGGCTGAACAGCTCAGAATCAGAACCAGAAATACTTTATTAATCCCAGAGGGGAGAATTCCGGTTTTTCAGTACAACCCGTCCAAGTAACAAAAAATTACAACACAGTGACAGACAGGATACTGGCTGACTGTGGTACCTTCCAGCACAAGCCTCGCTCCATATACCTAACTCCAATCATTACAGCTCCACCACTATGCTTCACACTGAGTGGGAGCTGTTTGGTTTTCCCCCAACATTGTGCTGTGCACTATAAACACACCTCTACTCTCCAACTTGGTAAGCCCAGCGCAACCTGCTACAGAACGTTCTTGTGGCAAACCTTTCAAACAAGCCGTTCTTCTCCTGGTGGTCCTTCATGAACTGCAACATGTAAAGTTCTGAGGCCTGTGGAGAAGAAGAAACAGGGATACGTCAAAAACTGTTTCCATCATGGGAGAAGAAGTGGAGGTGGTTGAGGTGTATAAATACCTCAGACTGGACTGGAGACTGAACAGTGAACCCGTCTACAGGAAGGGACAGAGCAGACTGTACTTCTTGAGGAAGCTTAGGTCCTTCAAGGTTGGCAGCAAGATGCTGCAGATCTTCTACAATTCTGTTGTGGAGAGTGTAATCTCTTCAGCCGTCATCTGTTGGGGTAGCAGCATCAGAGCCAGGGACTTAAAAAGGCAAAGCAACCTGATAAAGAAGGCTGGTTCTGTTCTTGGGACGACTGTGGAAAATCTGGAGATGATGATGCAAAGAAGGATTCTTCACTAAATCAAAAAAATGATGGACAACCCTGAGCATCCTCTTCATGAGACAGTCATAGAACAACAGAGCGTCTTCAGTCGGAGGCTTCTTCAGTTTCGCTGCAATACAGACCGCTACAGGAAATCCTTCCTGCCCACAGGAAGCCATCATCATCTACAACAACTCCTTAAAGAATTAATTATATGAGCTATACCAACACTTAATTTCCCTCTGGGATCAATAAAGTATTTTTGAATTTGAATTTGAATTACACAGGTTGACCCTGAGGTAAATTTGACAGAATGTCAACTTTAGGGAAGATTTGCTGCTGCCTTGAATATTTTCCACTGGTGAACTGATCTTACTATCTATAGAATAACAAACTGCAAAGAGTTTAGAAAGTGCTGTAATAGCCCTTCTCAGATTGATGGGCACAATACTCTCAGTTCTGCTCATTTATGCTGTCCAATGTCCAGGTGGTTTGGACTCCAGTTTGGTTGCAGCCATGCTGCTGAAACTCTCCAAAGAGGAGAAGCTGCCATATTCCATTCAGACGTTCTCCATCGGCTCAGAGGACAGCCCTGATGTCATAGCTGCTAAAAAGGTCAGTGTTATCCATTATTGACATAGAGCAATTCAATAAGTTTATTTCTATAGCGCCCATTCACAAGAGATGTCATCTCAAGGCACTTTACAAGAAATGTCATTTCAGTTCAGTCATACATGCATTCCAGTCAATTTAAAGGTTTTCTATTTAGGGAATCCCAGCAGATTGTATCGAGTCATTGACTGGCAGTTGTGCCCTGTTGATACAGACACCAACCACAGTAATCCCTTTAGAGAAGACTGATGTGGAAGAGAACTGGGACAGTTTTCTTGTCATTCCAGTTTTTGTGCAGTTAACTTATATCATTTCTAGTTGATTCATGGCAGAAACTGGTTGTTTGGTGTAATCTGCAGTATTTCATACAGTGTGTGGCTCAGCAGCTGGTTTGCATGTATGCTAACAGGTGGCGGCTCACATTGGCAGTGAGCACCATAAGGTGGAGTTCACAGCAGAGGAAGGCATCAAAGCTGTGGAGGACGTCATCTTCCACCTGGAGACCTACGACATCACCACCATCCGGGCTTCTGTTGGTGAGCAGAAAGAACCTCCTGACTTTGATCGTCCTCCTGTTACCTTGGAGAAGAGAACTGGAGAATAAACCAGAATAAAAAGGAAAGCTCTGGTTGTAAATAAGGCCTCATAACTACACTCAGCATCTCAGCACATAATTCTTCTCTCATAGTGACTTTTGACATTAAGCATCCTCTTTTTAGGCTGTTCTGTAAATGGACTGGTTTTTGTGTTCTAGCCCTCACACTGGTTGGGTTTAAACACTACCTTAACCTATACTGACCAGTAGTGTTGTCTTTGGCTACACATCAGGTCTGTACAGAGCAAATATATATCACCCACAGCAACAACCTGACCAGTACCTGAGGTCACACCTGTCACTCAGCTCTGCAGTACTCATGCTGATTGTAATCTTCTGCTTTGTTCCCACTGAGCGGTATGGGTCGGTTCCATCTGGTCTGGTCTGGTCTGGTGTATTCAGGAGGTCATTTCCACTGCCTGTTTGACTCTCACTGGGAAGGCAGGGTTAAACCCAAGCACCTAATGTTCGATCATGCTAGTGCGATAACGAACTTAATGCACTAGTTTGTCTCATCACAAGGAGTGAAGTTTTTCTGTCCCCCAATCAAAGGACTGTGTTGTGTGAAGCCAGTAGCTCCACCCTAACCGTACCATACCATTGACCTGTGGACCTCCAATGGTGGGAACGGGTTGATTAGATGGGCCGCTTTTACAAAGGAAACACTCTAAATAGCATACCAAACCACACAGACCTGTGAAGTATGAAGTGGAAAGGAGGCCTTACTGCCCATAATGTGACTCTTTTGCTTTGAGCATATGATTAAAACCAGAGGGTTGGTCAACAAAGTTTGACTACATGTGTGTAAAGACACCTGTTTTGTTTATTATAGTTTTGGGCTGATGGTATACTTCTGGCTGCTGGGTTTGCACTCTGGATGTTTCCTGTTGATGATTTCTTTGAATCTCACAATATGATGACCTGGTATTAAACTTTTCTGACTAAAGTATTCATTCACATGCCCTCTAACAGATGAACTTTAAAGCCATCTCATTCTTAATACATAGGCTTTAATATGTTGGTTCACCCCTAACCGTTTCAACCCTACCTGGAAGCACCCTTCTAGGGTTAGGAGTGTTTATGGGAATTATCAGAGGGATGGCCCAATTCTTTTATACAAAGAAATATAGAAATCTAACTGCCCTTCCTTGACTAGTAATGTGTGTCTGTGATATATGTGGTTAAAAAAAAGTTTTTTAAAAGATTGTATTTGGCTATATGGATACTATGCCCCCTGCTGTCATAGATTGGTAGTTTTGATAGAAGGTTTCATTACCAACCAGGGTTGCAGTAGTCCAGGAGATTTCAATTAAATTTCAATTCAGTTTATTTATATAGCGCCTATTTACAACAGATGTCATCTCAAGGCACTTAACAAGAAGTCATTTCAATCCAATCATACAAACATTCCAATTAGTTTAAAGTTTTAATTAGTTTCCTATTTAAGGAATCCCAGCAGATTGCATTGAGTCATTTACTTGAGGTTGCATCCCGTTGATGCAGACTTGCAACCACAGCAATCCCTCATACTGAGCAAGCATGTAGCGACAGTGGAGAGGAAAAACTCCCCTTTAACAGGAAGAAACCTCCAACAGAACGGAGCGGCCATCTGCCACGACCGTCTGGGGGTTTGAGAAGACAGAGCAGAGACACAGAAAGAACAGAAGATCTGATATAAGAGAACTTTCTATATTACAGAAAGTAAAAAGTTAATAACAGGACACAGTGGATGTTCAGTTACTGGGGGGATCATCCCAGTCGATGCCCCCCGTCCAACAGGGCATTGCAGCCAAGCAGGATACCAGACCAGGTATATCTTCTATGGAGAGAAAAACACTGAGAGAAAAAGTTAACAGTCGAAATAACAGCAAATAATACAACTGGAGAGTAGGAGGAGAGAAAAGTAGCAGAGTGAAGAAAAGTGTTCAGTCTGTAGTTATGCTGCAGACTTTGCTTGAAATTTTTAACCCAAACAAGCTTCACATCACTCCCCCTCCCTCTCCAATGCACTCAAGCCCTGCCCCCAATGCCCTCCTCCCTCCTTTGGCTGCGCTACTGGCGTAACAACTGCCAAAAATAATCAGCTGACGCGACTTAGAAAACAAACTTTCGTGAATATTTCCTAACAGTAAACCACATATGACAACATTAGCTGTGAGTGCACGGATGATCGCATGCGCTGCGGAGGTTTACTGTAATACCACCACCAAAAAAACAAAACAAAAACAAAACAAATATTAATCAAGCAAGGATAATTACCTGTCAACCAGAAACATTGCCAACTCTGAATCGGTTTTAAACGCTTTCAGGTCCTGTAGCTCCCTCCACCTCCCAAAGGCTCCACCAATATTTACCTTCGTTTTATCTCGGGCTCGGTCAACTTCTTTCTTCTTAGCTTTTTTGTCCTCCTCTGTCATCTTCTTTTTTGTTATCTTAGCCGTATATGTTGTTGTCAGCGGCGGTACGGGCAGTTTCTCTTTAGGTGGCTGTTGTAGCAGTTTGCATAGCGAAGCGAGGGGCGGGTCACGGTGTGTGTGTGAGGAGTGATAGACAGATGTCAGACACTGCTTCACACGCTGCTCTGGCTCTGATTGGGTGTTTTCTACCGGGCGCGGTGGATTCTTGCAAATCGCAGTAGGGGCTGTAGGCGTGACCAATTGAGCTGCTTTTTTTACAGATTACAAATCTCATTTACTACATTCAGGACATTTTTAGGAAATATCACAAAAAGTTACTTTTATTCAAGTTACCTACTATAGCTTTAAAAGTAAACAGTGTCTCTGCCTCACGGATTAAAGCTGGGAGCTGGTTCCACAGGAGAGGAGCCTGATAACTAAAAGATCTGCCTCCCATTCTACTTTTAGAAATCCTAGAAACTACAAGTAAACCTGCAGTCTGAGAGCGAAGGGCTCTGTTAGGAACATATGGAACAATCAGATCTCTGATGTATGATGGAGCTGATTAATATGGGCTTTATATGGAAGAAGAAGGATCTTAAATTCTATTCTGGATTTAACAGGGAGCCAATGAAGGGAAGCTAAAACAGGAGAAATGTGATCTCTCTTTTTAATATTCATTACAACTCTTGAGCACTGAGATCTAACAAAACCAGAACAGACACAAATCCATTATCTGAGGCCATGAGAATATCATTAGTAACCTTCACCAGTGCTGTTTCAGTGCTATGATGAGCTCTAAAACCTGACTGAAACTCTTCAAACAGCTCGTTATTGTTTAAATGCTCACAGACTTGATTAGCAACAATTTTCTCAAGGACTTTGGATAAGAAAGGAAGGTTAGATATAGGTCTGTAATTCACTAAGTCATCTTGATTAAGGGAAGGTTTCTTGAGTAAAGGTTTAATTACAGCTATTTTAAATTCCTGTGGTACGTATCCGTTTACTAAGGATAGATTCATCATATCCAAAATGGGGCCAGGAACCAAATGGAACACTTCTTTAAATAATTTGGTTGGGATTGGGTCCAACATACAAGTTGAAGGTTTAGATGAGGCTAATATTTTTGATCATTCTGAAAGCTCGACTGGATCAAAACCGTCCAAACTCAAATTCTCTCTGATGCTGCCTCACTTACTGAGAGAGAAGCAGTCATGTTTGGGAGGATGCCAATGATTTTATTTTTAATATAATAATTTTATTTATGAAGAATCCCATAAAATCATCACTGCTAAGAGCTGGGGGAATAGTTGGCTCAACAGAGCTATGACTCAGTGTAAGTTTGGCAACTTTACTAAAAAGAAACCTAGGATTGTTTTTATTCGCCTCTATTAATGATGAAAAATATGCTGTTCTAGCTTGTCGAAGGGTCTTTTTATACAGCAGTAGACTGTTATTCCAGGTTAAATAGGAATCATCTTGATGACGTCCTTCCTTCCAGGCTCAGCTGTCGCGTAGTGAATCCAGGAAACCTTTGCCCGTTGTGTCGTGCTCCCCTGTTGGCCAAAGCCCCGGCTCCTGCTCCGGCCAGGGTTGGCCTGGTGAATGCTCGATCGCATGCCAATAAAACCTTTATTTTAAAGGATTTATTTTGCTCCTGTGATCTGGACTTTCTCTGTATTACAGAGACGTGGCTGACGGTGGGTGAGTCGTGCGCCCTGTCGGAACTTTTACCATCAGACTGCTGCCTCTTTAATACACCGCGAACATCAGGTCGCGGTGGAGGAACTGCAGCGGTCTTCATGTATGTTCAGCAATCATCTTTCACTTGCTTTGACCTAACTTCTTTTTTGCTTTGGGTTGCTCTGATCCGGTACTATGTGCCGTTATTTACCGCCCTCCTAAATACAATAAGAATTTTATTGCTGATTTCTCTGAATTCATGGCCGGTACCCTGACTAGTTATGAACATGTTCTTATTGTTGGTGATTTCAACACACACGTATGTTGCCCAGGTAAACCATTGGTAACTGAGTTTTTATCCCTTATTGATGCTTTTAATATGACACAGTCTCTACGTACAACTACACATGAAAAAGGGCACACTCTAGATCTAGTTCTGTCTTACGGTTTGCCTGTGTTAAACCTAGAGACACATGACGCTGTATTTTCTGATCATATTCCTGTGACATTTGAGACTGTTTTTGCCCGTGCTGTGGTTAAAACTTGCGCGCCTGCACGGAGCTGTCGGATTATTAACCCCTCCACTGCCACTCAGTTCTCCATGGCTTTTCACCAGCTCTGCCCTCCTGACATGACTGATGTCCAGGAGCTCAGTACCTGCCTCCACTCTTCCTGCAAATCTGTCCTGGACTCTGTGGCTCCATTAAGGTGTCAGGAAAACTAGAACTCAACCTGAACCCTGGTTTAATGCCTGGACTCGAGCTGTCAGACAGGAATGTCGAAGAGCTGAGCGGAAGTGGAAAAAAGATAAACTGCAAGTGTCCTTTCAGATTTTTAAACATTGCTGGCAAGACTACCAGAATGCTGTTAAAAAGGCCAAAAAATAATATTTCGCTAATATTTCATCTTACCTCCAGAATCCACAAATGCTTTTTAGTACCATTAACTCTATTCTTAATGTTCCACAAACTGCTGGTTTGGAATCCTCTACTGAATTGTGTAACAATTTTATGCAGTTTTTTATTGATAAGGTCGCCTCTGCGAGGGCTCTTATCTCTCATCCTGATTCTGATCCCTCTGTTTGTGTTGCTTGCCCAGTTCAATCAATTTGAGCCTGTGACGTTATCACACTTGGAGGATGTGGTTGCTCATAGTAAGCCTTCTGGCTCTCCCTGTGATGCTCTCCCACCACGGCTGTTCAGAGAAGTTTTTCACACTATTGGGTATTGGGTACTAGGTAGTAGCTTGTCATCCGGTGCGGTTCCTGCAGATTTCAAGCATGCCGTAGTGACACCCCTGATAAAGAAACCTGGTCTAGATCCTACTGTGCTGAATAATTTTAGGCCAATATCCAAGCTCCCATTTGTATCTAAAATCTTGGAGAAAGTTGTGTATTTACAACTAAAGTCTTTTCTTGATGACCAGGGTTTATTAGAGATCTTTCAGTCTGGATTTAAATCCCTACACAGCACGGAGTCAGCACTGCTGAAGGTTTACAATGACATTCTCTTGGCATGCGACTCCAGTAACAACGTAATCTTGGTCCTGTTGGACCTTGCCGCTGCCTTTGATACTGTAGACCACAGTATTTTAATCTCGCGATTACAACACCAAGTAGGCCTCTGTGGCACTGTCCTGGAGTGGTTTAGATCCTATCTGTCTGACAGAACATTTCATGTTAAAATGGCTGAGTTTAAATCCCGCACTGCTCCGCTATCATGTGGCGTCCCCCAGGGTTCAATTTTAGGTCCCTTGCTTTTTTTACATTGTATCTGCTTCCTCTCGGGTCTATTCATAGAAAACATGGTATCTCTTTCCATTGTTATGCAGATGACTGCCAGATTTATGTACCCCTAAAGCGACATGACGCCTGTTCAATTAAACTTCTTTTAGCATGTCTTGAGGATGTTAAAGCATGGATGGCCTTCTCTGTTTGTGCACCCAAGTTATGGAATGCCTTGCCTTTAACCATTCGCCAGCCTTCCTCATTGCCGATTTTTAAAACTCTTCTTAAAACTCACTTCTACATTTTGGCCTTCAACCCAAACTGTGACTTGATCTTATTTGCTCTTATCTTGTTCTTAATTGTCCTATTTTAATATAGTTTTATTGGCGTTAGATCTTTTTCCGCCTAGTATATTATTTCAATGATATTGTGACTAAAACTGGAACAACAATCTCTTTAAATGGTAAATGGTCAGCATTTGTACAGTGCTTTATGTTGTCCAAGGCACTTCACGCTACATTCAGACATTCACCCATTCATACACTGGTGGTGGTCAGCTACATTCTAGCCACAGCTGCCCTGGTGCACACTGATAATGACCGCCACCACCACCAGCAGTGTCTTGCCCAAGGACACAACTGAGATGAATGGGGCGAGCTTCGAACACACAGGTTACAGAATGAAATCTATCACCTGACCCCCTGACACTGTCACTTTAAGATCAGTGTTGATGTGTTGTTCTGGCTTTACTGGGAGCTGAGGACCTCACCGTGTCTTTAACTCCTAAAATAAATGTAGGAATATTCTACAAATATATATGCTATATGTTTTCAAAACAGATATTATATTTAAAATATATAATAGGATATTGGCATTTGTTCCCAATTTGTGTTGGCATCTGTTTCCCTCAGACCCTCTGTCCATGTAATAGTCAACAAAGCCCATGACGGTACAGCCTGAAGTCGTTTACTGTCATCACCCAAATCAGCACCCACACTGCCTAAAGAAAAACTCTGGCTTTAGATTTCTGCAGATTGCAGTGACTTTGTGTTCACGGTCACCACATTCCTCTTTCCGTCTGAGCGACTTTGTTGAATTGACCTCAAATCCAGTGAGACACAATGAGGTCAGTAGGGGCAACAGATGGGGTGCTGGTTCCTGAAGTTCATCATCAGTGTTAGAACGGACCACTGTCCATCCAGTTAGGTTGATGGTGCTTTAACATCATAATGTAATTATGTTTTTTTAATGTACAGTGCTGCAAAAAAGTATTTGGCAGCCACCTTTTGTGCAAGTTTTCCAACTTAAAAAGATGAGAAAGGTCTGTAATTTTCATCATAGGTAGACTTCAATGGTGCCAGATAGAATGTAAAAGAAAAATCCAGGAAATCCCATTTTATGATCAAAACCAAAAAGAGTTTCTTTGTATAATGATGCAGAAAATAAGAATTTAGCACCTACAACCAAGCAAGAATTCTGACCCTCACAGACCTGTTGCTTCTTCTTTAAGAAGCTCTTCTATCCTCCACTCGTTACCTGTATTAATGCCACCTGTTTGAACTCATTATCTGTATAAAAGACTCCTGTCCACACTTTCAAACAGTCAGACCTTAACCTCCACCATGGTCAAGACCCAAGAGCTGTCCAAGGACACCAGTAACAAGATTGCCCACCTGTACAAGGCTGGGTTTAGCCAATCTACAATAAGCAAGCAGCTTGGTGAGAAGAGATTAACTCTTGGAGCAATTATTAGAAAATTGAATAAATACAAGATCACTGACAATCTCCCTCTACCTGGGGCTCCATGTTAGATTCTCAACCTTTTGCAAGCTGGGCCCCCCCAAAGCTGGTTCATTGAAGTTGGGGCCCCAGTGCACCCCCACACCCCCCTCCCCGAATAACACCCCCCGCCAACTCCACATCACCTTGCATAGATAGATAGATAGATAGATAGATAGATAGATAGATAGATAGATAGATAGATAGATAGATAGATAGCCCGCCCTAGGCTATTATTTTCAGGCCCACATTATTACTATCATCATCATCATTATCAGTAGGCCTATCATCATTACTAGGCTATTGCTATATAATTATATGAGGTTACATGCTTTGCTGTTGTTATTATTATTATTATTATTATCATCATCATCATTAGGCCTGTTATCATTACTAGGCTATTGCTATAATTGGGAATTGGCACCAGACCTCTGCTCTTAATTTATCCTTTATTATTGTTATTATTACTAGGCCTAATAGTAGGCATCATCTGCGTTATTTACAGAAGTTTGCAGGTAGGTGATGTTAATGTGAGACCTGAGCCTGCTTTGCCTCGCAAAGATCCTCAATTCTTGGCTCAATGTTTGATAAACATGGCCTCAAATCATCCTGGATTTGTGCACGATTGCAGTATTTTGTTTTGAGTGCAGTCATTTATGAGAATCCTGCCTCACACAAATATGTCGACGTGAAAGGAAGGAGAATCTTCCAGAATCTCTGGAAATAAATTATAATAGAAATAGTTACTCTTCTGAATTAAAAAAGCAACAATATTAGTTTACTTTTTAAATTGCTCTGGACAAAAACTGAAGAAAAATCTGAAATAATCTTCTGAGAAAACGAGTATTATTTTCTTTTCACTGTAATAAAAGTAAACAGCTGCAGACTCAAAAACAAAATAATAAAATGCTTACTCTGTTTAGTTTGCATCTTCATCCTCCACAGTCAGTTTATAGATGAACTCTCACTTTGATCAGTCTTTTTATAGTTTTTGTGTCCATGTGATCTTTGGGATATTTTCCACTTTTGTCACACAGAAACACTCATGCCAGCTATGTGAATGGTTCACTCCACCACCCATTTGTTGCGACTGGACAGTATATCTTTAGTGGTTCGTGCATGAAGCTTGTGCTTTGACTTCTTGTAAACCACAGTAACTCGGCGCTGCGCAGTTGCGCAATGCAAGATAACGCGGTGCGGCGCAGCTTGGCGCACAGCTTTGTGGCGTCAACAAACAGATCAGAACCAGCTCGGGAAGACGTTACATGAGAGAAAGGCTGTCATAATGCATGCATCACACCAGTCAGTTTAAGCATGGTCCTATGAAAATAATAAAAACCTGGACATTTTCATCAGCCTATAAATCCCCCTGGACAGGTCATGAAAAGTGGACATGTCTGGGGAAAAGAGGGCGGTTGGTCACCCTAAATTGACAGCTCGTTTGCTGTGCACACAAACGGATCTCGAACCCACGCAAAAGAGCGATGATACTCTTTTTAAACTACGTCGCAAATTGTTTTCTCATTGCTGACAGGTGCTCAGACGCTGATTTAAAATAGAGAGGAGAAATCCTGTGACGTGCCTGCTTCAGTGATAAAGTCTACAAGGTTCCCTCTCTGATGCGGCCATAGAGGTCTAGTTTTTGTGTGAAGGCGTGCACTTTGTCTGCAAGGAGCAAAATAGGAGTTTCGCGGCCTTACAAAGACCGTTTTAAGGCCATTCAAGCAGTCAAATATAGATCAAATAGTACAGAGACGCAAGCCACATATAGTGTCATCCAGATGCTTCACCAGATCTGATTTGATTTCTGTCATAAACCACTTCACCTCCTCTCACAGCTCATACAACCGCTGTAACACCCGCCCCCCCCCTGGAGAGCCAGAGAACTTCAGTGTGACTCGCTGAAACCGCTTATCACCTGCATTTACGCTCACGACCCACAAACAAATAAAATTTGTTCAAAACTTCATTTTTTAAATCAATCCAAACACATTTTAATTTCTATTCAGGAGTTATTTATATACAAAACTAGAACTTTTTATGACAGTAGTTTAATAATAAAAAAAAGATTGCAAATTTTCTTTTTCAGTTTTTTTCCTCCCATCCTGTAGCCTACTGGCGCCTCCCCAGGGGCGCGCCCAACCGGTTGAGAATCACTGATCTAGAGAATGGTGAGAAAACAGCCTTGAACTACACTGGAGAACTGGTCAATGACCTGAAGAGAGCTGGGACCACAGTAACAAAGGTTACTATAGTAACACACCACGTCGTCGTGGATAAAAACCCTGCAGCATTTCAACTTAAGCCAGCACATGTCCAGGCCTATTTAAAGTTTGCCAGAGACCATCTGGATGATCCAGAGGAGGATTGGGAGAATGTCATGTGGTCAGATGAGACCAAATAGAACTCTTTGGTATAAACGCCACTCGCCATGTTTGGAGGGGGAAGAATGCTGAGTTCCATCCCAAGAACAACATACCTACTGTGAAGCATAGGGGTGGAAACATTATGCTTTGGGGCTGTTTTTCTGCAAAGGCGACAGGACGACTGATCTGCCTTAAGGAAAGGATGAATGGGGTCATGTATGGTGAAATTCTGGGCGAAAACATTCTATCATTGAGAGCATTGAAGATGAAACGTGGCTTCCAGCATGACAATGATCCCAAACACATCGCCCAGGCAATGGAGTGGCTACATAAAAAGTATTCCATGGTTCTGGAGTGGTCTAGCCAGTCTCCAGACCTCAATTCAATAGAGAATCTGTGGAGGGAGTTGAAAGTCTGTGTTGCCTGGCAACAGTCCCAACACATCCCAGCTCTAGAGAAGATCTGCATGGAGGAATGGGCCAAAATACCAGCAACAGTGTGTGCATACCTGGTGAAGACCTACAGGTGACCTTTGACCTCTGTCATCGCCAACCAAGGTTCTTTTACAAAAGATTGAGGTGAACTTTTGTTATTGGCCAAATACTTAGTTTCTGCACCGTAATAAATCCTTTAAAAATCATACAATGTGATTTCCTGGAATTTTTTTTCACATTTGGTCTCTCACTTTTGAAGTTTAGCTATGATGAAAATTAGAGACCTCTTGTCTTTTTAAGTGGGACAATTTGCAAAGTGTGGCTGCCGAATACTGTTTTGCCTCACTGTATTCCATTAACATCAGTAAGTAAAGTTGTTTCTTCCACTGCAGGGATGTACTTGGTGTCAAAGTACATCAAGGAGAAGACGGACAGTGTGGTGATTTTCTCTGGAGAGGGATCTGATGAGCTGACTCAGGGATACCTTTACTTCCACAAGGCAAGTCCTCCAGAAGCTGTCAGTGTTGCCACACCAGCATTCAGCTCTCCTCCTCTGCCTCGCAACTCTATGTTGATATTTGTAAAAGCTAAAGGTATACCTACTGAGGTAAAACAGTAGGATACTAAATTCACATAATTTAGTCATACTTCCAATAATTCCAAATAAGCCTCACTTTAGCTCAGATATGCTGTTGTTCTGCTTCATGTCTAAAAAGGGGCAGAAAGGAGGTGGATTTGTGCTGAACCACCTCTGTACTAAAGTCACTTTAGTTCTACTAAATGTTCTTAACTACCACCACCACCCATGTAATTCCTAGTGCAAATCAGAAGTATTATCAGTGGCTGAGTGGAGGCATTATTTACTCCAACAGTGAACACCAGCCTGTTTGAATCTACAATGTCTATGAAAAGTATTCACCCCCTAGGATGTTTCACCTTTTTATTGTTTTCACAAATCAGTCATAATTAACACAATTTGTTTTGGTTTTAGAAAGAAATTACCAAAAAACCACCCTTCAATATCAAAGTGAACACTCATTTCTACAAAATAATGACAAACAAAAATATTATAACATAAAAAAGGTACTGCATAGACATTCAATCCCCTTCCAGTAAGTATTTAGTAGATGCAGCTTTGGCTGCAGTCCCAACAGGGAGTTTGTGTGGACAGGTCTCAGGTCAGGCTGGTCATCTGGAGGCTGCAGTTTTCCTCCATTCTTCCTGCTAAACTGTTCCTGCTCTGTCAGGATGGTGGGGGTCAGCTTTGAACAGCCCTTTTCTAGACCTGACACAGATGCTCTATAGTGTTGAGGTCTGGGCTTTGACTGGGCCACTCCAGAACCTCAACCTTGTTGTCTTCAGACCATCTCTGTGTATATTTGGGTGGAAGCTTCAGGTCATTTATCTTATTCAATTCAATTCAGTTTATTTATATAGCGCCAATTCACAACAGATGTCATCTCAAGGCACTTAACAAGAAGTCATTTCAATACATTTATACAAACATTCCAATCAGTTAAAAAGTTTCCTATTTAAGGAATCCCAGCAGATTGCGTCAGTCATTGGCGTGAGGTTGGGCCCCGTTGATGCAGACTTTCCAACCACAGCAATCCTTCAGCAATCCCTCATACTGAGCAAGCATGTAGCGACGGTGGAGAGGAAAAACTCCCCTTTAACAGGAAGAAACCTCCAACAGAACCAGGCTCAGTAGGAGCGGCCATCTGCCACGACCGTCTGGGGGTTTGAGAAGACAGAGCAGAAACACAGAAGGAACAGAAGATCTGATATAAGAGAACTTTCTATGTTACAGAAAGTAAAAAGTTAATAACAGGACACAGTGGATGTTCAGTTACTGGGAGGATCATTCCAGTCGATGCCCCCCGTCCAACAGGGCATTGCAGCCAAGCAGGATACCAGACCAGGTATATCTTCTATGGATAGAAAAACACTGAGAGAAAAAGTTAACAGTCGAGATAACAGAATGTACTGTAATACAACTGGAGAGTCGTAGGAGAAAAGGAAGTAGCAGAGTGAAGAAAATTGGTAGGTCTGTCCTCCAGCAGTCTAAGCCTATAGCAGCATAACTACAGAGATAGCTCAGGATGACCTTAGCCACTCTAACTATAAGCTTTATCAAAAAGGAAAGTTTTAAGCCTGGCCTTAAAAGTAAACAGAGTGTCTGCCTCACGGACTAAAGCTGGGACCTGGTTCCACAGGAGAGGAGCCTGATAACTAAAAGATCTGCCTCCCATTCTACTTTTAGAAATCCTAGGAATTACAAGTAAACCTGCAGTCTGAGAGCAAAGGGCTCTGTTAGGAACATAAGGAACAATTAGATCTCTGATGTATGATGGAGCTGATTATTAAGGGCTTTGTATGTAAGAAGGAGGATCTTAAATTCTATTCTGTATTTAACAGGGAGCCAATGAAGGGAAGCTAAAACAGGAGAAATGTGATCTCTCTTTTTAATATTCATCAGAACTCTTGCTGCGGCATTTTGGATCAACTGAAGGCTTTTAATGGCATTTTGTGGACTACCTGATAGTAAAGAATTACAGTAGTCCAGCCTTGAGGTAACAAATGCATGGACTAGTTTCTCAGCATCACTCCTGGACAGGATGTTTCTAATTTTAGCAATATTCCGGAGGTGAAAGAAAGAAATCCTAGAAACCTGTTTAATATGGGATTTAAATGTCAAGTCTCGGTCAAAAATAACGCCGAGGTTCTTTACGTTATTACTGGGGGCCAATTTAATGCCATCCAGATGAAGTGATTGACTAATCAGTTTTAGAACTTCTGGTCCAAAGACAGCAACTTCTGTCTTGTCAGAATTTAAAAGCAAAAAGTTTAGGGTCATCCATGTTTTCATGTCTTCCAGACATGCCTGTAATCTACCTAACTGACTGGGTTCATCAGGATTTATGGATAAATATAGTTGTGTATCATCTGCATAGCTGTGGAAATTTATCCCATGCTGTCTAATGATTCTACCAATTGGGAGCATATATATGGTGAACAGAATTGGTCCAAGCACAGAACCCTGTGGAACTCCACAAGTAACCCTTGAGAGTGAAGAAGATTTATCATTTAGATGAACAAACTGGAATCTATCAGACAAATATGATTTAAACCTAGTGCTGTTCCTTTGATCCCTGCAACATGTTCAAGCCTTTCTAAGAGAATATTATGATCGACTGTGTCAAAAGCAGCACTGAGATCTAACAAAACCAGAACAGACACAAGTCCATTATCTGAGGCCATGACAATATCATTAGTAACCTTCACCAGTGCTGTTTCAGTGCTATGATGAGCTCTAAAACCTGACTGAAACTCTTCAAACAGCTCGTTACTGTTTAGATGCTCACAGACTTGATTAGCAACAATTTTCTCAAGGACTTTGGATAAGAAAGGAAGGTTAGATATAGGTCTGTAATTTACTAAGTCATCTTGATCAAGGGAAGGTTTCTTGAGTAAAGGTTTAATTACAGCTATTTTAAATTCCTGTGGTACGTATCCGTTTACTAAGGATAGATTCATCATATCCAAAATGGGGCCAGGAACCAAATGGAACACTTCTTTAAATAATTTGGTTGGAATTGGGTCCAACATACAAGTTGAAGGTTTAGATGAGGCTAATATTTTTGATAATTCCGAATGATCGACTGAATCAAAACAGCCTAAGCACAACTGAGGTTCTACAGTTCTTTCCGATACTGCCTCATTTACTGAGGAAGAAGTAATCATGTTTGGGAGGATGCCAATGATTTTATTTTTAATAGAATTAATTTTATTTATGAAGAATCCCATAAAATCATCACTGCTAAGAGCTGGGGGAATAGTTGGCTCAACAGAGCTATGACTCTGTGTAAGTTTGGCAACTGTACTAAAAAGAAACCTAGGATCGTTTTTATTCGCCTCTATTAATGATGAAAAATATGCTGTTCTAGCTTGTCGAAGGGTCTTTTTATACAGCAGTAGACTGTTATTCCAGGTTAAATAGGAATCCTCTAGGTGTGTAGAGCGCCATTTTCTCTCCAACTTCCTAGTATTCTGCTTTAAAGTATGCAGCTCTGCGTTGAACCAAGGAGTCAGCCTCCTATAGCTAGCCACTTTCTTTTTTAAGGGGGCTACACTATCTAATGCCAAACGCAATGAGGACGTAACGCTGTGAACCAGACCATCAATTTCTGAAGGGTTAGAGATAGAAGTGCTGCCATCCACTGTGTTACCCTGAGGCACTAAGGAAAGTAAGAATGGAACAGATTCTTTAAAAATTGTTACAGCATTGTCTGATAAAGCTCTACTATAATGAAATTTTCTTTCAGATTTAAGATGGTCAGTTAAAGTAAATTCAAAAGTTATTAAGAAGTGGTCAGAAAGGACCGGGTTATGTGGGTGGACTGTTATTTCCTCACACTCAATACCGTATGTCAGTACAAGGTCCAAAGTGTGTTGACCCGAGTGGGTTGATCCCTGTACTTTTTGAGTAAAGCCAATTGAGTCTAAAATAGCACTAAAGGCTGCATTTAGGCTAACACTTTCAGTATCCACATGAATATTAAAGTCCCCCACTATAATAACCCTATCAGTATTTAATACTAAATCAGATAAAAAATGTGAGATCTGATCCAAGAATTGAGAGTAAGGGCCTGGTGCACGATACAAAACCACAAACAAAAATGATCTTAATGTTTTGCAACTTGGATGAGGAAAATTAAGGGTTAGATGTTTAAAAGAACTGTAGCTATCAATTTGGTCTGGGACTAATTAGTAAATCAGAACGAAAAATGGTTGCAACTCCTCCTCCTCGCCCAGTATTTCTAGGAATGTAAAAATGTAAATGACTGGAAGGAGTTGACTCATTTATACTGACATAATCCTCCTGCTGCATCCAGGTTTCTGTGAGACAAAGGAAATCAATGTGATTATCACCAATCAAGTCATTTACTAACAAAGTCTTTGAGGAGAGAGATCTTATGTTTAATAAACCACATTTAATAGATTTATGTTTCTGTTCAGTCAAAGTTGTATTTATTTTTAAGATATTTCCATAATTTGCTTTTGTTGGCTTAACTTTGAATCCATTTAATTTTGGCCGTGGGCAAGACACTGTTTCTATAGGGTAATGGGTGGGTAACAGTACAGAAGCAGCAGAGAGGTGGGTTAAACTACGACTCTGCTTCCTGGTCTGGACCCTGGGTTGTCAGTGTTTTGGAGGACTTATAAATTCGGCCATATTCCTAGAAAGAAGAGCTGCTCCATCCAAAGTGGGATGGATGCCGTCTCTCCGGATCAGACCAGGTTTTCCCCAAAATGTTCTCCAGTTATCAATGTAGCCCACATCATTTGCAGGAGACCACCTAGACAACCATTGATGAAATGACAGCATGTGGCTAAACATGTCGTCACTGGTTATAAATGTTCTCTGAAGCTGTAGATCTCTGGCTCCATCCTGGGGGTTGTGTTGTTTAATATCTACATGCTCCCACTAGCCCAGATTATAACAACCAATTCGATTAGCTACCATAACTATGCAGAAGATACTCAGCTCTACATTACGATGTCACCAGGTGACTTTGAAAACATCCAAACCCTAAGTAAATGCATCGAACAAATCAATGGATGGATGTGCCATAACTTTCTTCAGCTGAACAGAAACAAAACAGAAGTAAATACTTTTGGACCCAAAGAGGAACGATCAAGAGTCAGCACACAGCTTCAGTTAATCCAACTAGAAACTACTGATCAGGCCTGAAACCTAGGTGTAGTAATGGACTCAGACCTGAACCTCCAGGGTCACATAAAGGCAATAACAAGGTCAACCTTCTATCACCTGAAGAACATTTCTAGGATTAAAGGACTGATGTCGCAACAGGACCTGGAAAAACTCATCCATGCGTTTATCTTTAGTCGGATTGATTACTTCAACAGTGTCTTCACAGGTCTGCCTAAAAAGTAAATCAGACAGCTGCAGCTGATCCAGAACGCTGCTGCTCGTGTTCCTCACTAGAACCAGGAAAGTAGAGCACATCACCCCAGTTCTAAAGTCCTTACACTGGCTCCCTGTAGCTCAGAGAATAGACTTCAAAATACTTTTACTAGTTTATAAATCATTGAATGGCTTAGCAGCAAAATATGTTGAAGATCTACTGTTACTATACCAACCCCACTAGACCACTCAGGTCCTCTAATTCCAGTCTACTCAACATCCCTAGAATCAGAACCAAACATGGAGAAGCAGCTTTCAGTTTCTATGCTCCTCTAATCTGGAACAAACTTCCAGAAAACTGCAAAGCTGTTGAAACACTGAGTTCTTTAAAATCACAACTAAAAATGTATCTGTTTAGAGCTGCCTTTGAGTAATGCTTTGATGTATCATGTTTTGTTTATGCTTCTTGCTGTTTCTACATTATATACTTTGTAATGCTTTGATGTATTTGTGTATGCTTCTTGCTTTATTGCTGTTTTTACTTGATATGCTTTGTCTGTGTTTTACTGCTATTTTCATTTTACCACTTAATCATGTAAAGTACCTTGAATCACTTTGTTGTTGAAAGTGTTGCTATACTAATAAAACTGCCTTGCCTTGCCTGGCAGATGGAAACTAATCGTCCTCCAAGATTTCTCTATATTCTGCTGCAATCATTTGACCTTCAACCTTTACAAGCCTTCTAGTGCCTGCTGTTGAGAAGCATCCCCATTGCATAATGCTGCCACCACTATGCTACACAGTGGGAATGGTGTGTTTTTGCTGGTGTGCACTGTTTGGTGTCCACCAAACATAGCGTCTTGTCTGCTGAACAAAAAGCTCCATGTTGGTCTCATCAGACCAAATGACTTTCTTCCCCTGGACCATGGAGTCTCCCTCGTGTCTTCTGACCAACTCTAGTCCAGCCTTGATCTGAGCTTTCTTCAACAGAGGTTTTTTATTTACCACTCTCCCATAAACCTGGTGTTATTGTATGAAGTGTGTATAGCACTTTACTGAGAATTAAACAGAGATTTGAACATCAATAAGCAGCACTTGCACACAAGACATTGTAAATATTTGAGTATTTTAATAATTAGCATGTAGTTGTTTGTTCCAGGTGTGCACAGCTGTGCGGCATCAAAGAGACTGACTACCTGTGGGGGGAGAGAGTTGTGAGTAGGAGCAAATGGTGGTAAAACAGACGGCAAATATAGTAGTAAATCTAAATGCAAAATTAAGTGTTAAGAAGTTGCTGAAATATAATTCCTTTCTGTGTCCTCTCCAGAGTGTTTGGACAAAGGTTTCCGCTGGGGTCCAGACACCATTGGAAGGTTTCAGGAGAGGCCATTAGGGAGTGTGGGGGTAGTTTTTGTTGAGGGTTTTTTGTGTGGTGTTTTCGGATGGTGCTCAGGGTAAAATTAAACTATAAAATCTTTATAAAAATGAGTTGTGGATGTATATATTTTTTCTTTATTAAAATATACTTTATGTATAAGAATGGAAGAGGTAGCTTGTTATATTCTCCTGTGAACTGAAGAATGTTTGGTCCAAGTCTGCCAGGTGTCAGTAAGGGGGGATTTTTTGGATGGTCACAAGAAGACAGGCCCAGGAAAAAACCTCAAGAAAGAGAGCGTGTTGTTAAGAGTTGTACCAAGAGAAGGACAACAGTTGCAATAGTTACCAGGATTGGGCTAGCTGCTTGTGGTGAGGTCAAAATGAACACTGGTGCTGCTGCTAAAAGAATCGTTGATGCTGTTACCAGAAGGATGATGTTGCCAAGATTGACCTCCACAAGATGGCTGTCTGTTTACCAGCCCTGACAGAACTGGATTCCAGAAGACGGTTAAAAGAATTGTTACTGCTGTAACCAGAGTGACCTGTATGCTTCCCTTGAACTATGCATAAAAGGAGAGAATAAACATCTGTTAGCTTCCAACCGTATCCTTCCTCCATCGTCTTCTACACTGCAAATCCAACGACAAGAAGCTGCCCTGTTGAACCCATTAACAGTTGTCTGCAGAGTCTTTCCCATCTCAGCTGCTGCAGCTTGTAACTCCTTCAGCATACTCAGAGGTGTCTTGGTGACCTCTCACTAGGCAAGGCAAGAAAATTTTATTTGTATAGCACACTTTCAACAACAGGGTATTTCTAGGTGCTTTACATGGTTTGGTGATAAAGAAAAACAGAATTTAGCATTGGAAATCAAAAGGAGCAATTAAGCATGAAGCACAACACATGATACACAATAAAGCATGAACACATACAGTATGATACATGAGACATTATTGGTTACTTAAAGGCAAGTCTAAACAGAGGAGTTTTTAGTTTAGATTTTAAGCAGCTCTGTTTCCGCAGCTCTGCAGTCGCCAGGAAGTCTGTTCCAGATGAGGGGATTATAGAAACTAAAAGCTGCTTCTCCATGGACATGGAATTAGAGGACCTGAGTGGTCTGGGGGGGGGGGGGGGGGGCTTGCTATAGTAACAACAGATCTTCAACATATTTTGGTGCTAAGCCATTCAACGATTTATAAACTAGTAGGAGTATCTAGAAGTCTATTCTCTGAGCTAAAGGGAGCCAGTGTAAGGACTTTAGAACTGGGGTGATGTTCTCTACTTTCCTGGTTCTAGTGAGGAACACGAGCAGCAGCGTTCTGGATCAGCTGCAGCTGTCTGATTGACTTTTTAGGCAGACCTGTGAAGACGCTGTTGCAGTAATCAATCCGACTAAAGATAAACGCATGGATGAGTTTTTCTAGGTCCTGTTGCGACATCAGTCCTTTAATCCTATTCTCCTTGCACGGCCGCTCACTCTGTGAGAACGGTTTCATCTAGGCAGATTTATACATGGACCATATTCCTTCCATGTCTTGATGATGGATTTTACTAAACTCCAAGGGATGTTCAGGGCCTTAAACAGTGTTTTGTATCCATTCTCTGGCTGATACTTTTCCGTAACCTTTTGTTTGATTGGCTTGGAGGGTTCTTTAGTCTTCATGTTGTAATGGTAGCCAGGAATACTGATGAACCAGTGAATGTACCTTCCATACAGACAAAGCCATGGCTCATTAAAAAGTACGTCTGCCAACATTAAAAGCTGAGCATGTTATGCTGTATTGTATATTTGGATAACATATCCTTTTGTACAAGTGTTTTCTGTGTGTTTTAATATTGTAACAGGTACCGTGTACCTTTAGCTATTTTACAGTGTCATTTGTATTGGTGTTTCGATTTGTTAAAGACGTGTAAATGTATTGTCATGCTTGTATTTTAATGCCTTTTTACATTTTGGCCAGGGAACTACAGATGGAAAAATAGCCTTCTGGCCAATTCTGGCTTTTTTCACCATTTTTGTTCATGTGTTGTATGAAATTGCACTGCCCCCTTTCAAATAAACCAATAATAAAAAAGCTGTTTTTATACAAAAACCACTGGGAAGACCCTCACTGCACCCAGGTGTTCTCTGTATCATCCATTGTGAGACTACTGGCACCAATTAGCTGGACCTCTGTTAAATTAGATCATTTCTTGTTCTTTTTTTTTGTTAGTTTTTTCTTGGCAATACTTTTTTCATACCAGGGAAATTTTGTTGATCTTGATTGATTTGTAAAGGCAATACAAATGATAAAACATTTAAGGGGGTGAATACTTTTTTATAGGTACTGCATCTGAGGGAACTAGTTGCTGTGAACAGAGGATGTTAAATCCAGGAAATTCTTTGCTGAAGAGATGTTTTTCTTCCCCAGGCTCCATGTGCCAGTGCAGGAGCAGAGGACAGCGTTCGTCTCTTAAAGGAGCTCTACATGTTTGATGTTCTTCGTGCTGATCGGACCACTGCTGCACACGGGTAAATCCTCCGCTGAGTACTACTCCACACAGGAATGCTTGAATTAGTTTGTGCCATTTAACTACTCAATGAGCTGAATGTGTGGTAACTGAACACAGCATCCGACCTGGCTTGATCCCTTCTTCATCAGTGTAAGAAAGGCTGGAAGGCAAAGTTTTAGTTGTTTTCAAACACTCCATGCTTGTGGGCCAAGGGAATAGGGGATATGTTTAACATTAGAACAACATGCTTAGACAGAAATCTAGTACAATAATTCATTTAATATTACATTTCATTAATATTGTATCTACTACCGATTCCTTTTCAAGAGCAAACCCCACAGAAAAAATACCTGCCAATAAATCACTTATTCGCTCTATTGAACATTAGATCTCTGTCAGGAAAATCATTTCTAATTTATCAGTTTATTACTGAGCATATTAATCTTCGTTTTGTCTCCCTCACAGAGACCTGGCTCGATGAAAACAATGAGCCACATGTCTTGTCAAAGTTCACTCCTAACTACACATTTCTTAGTGAGTGTAGAAACAACAGGGGAGGGGAAGGTGTTGCTGCCTTATTTAATGATTAACTTCACTGTAAGAAGGTATTCCTGGCAAATTTGACTCTTGAGATAAAAAGCTACAAACGAGTTTTGGTTCTAACTTTGTACAAACCCCCAAAGTATGCATGTACCTTTTTCAATGATTTTAGGGACCTATTTGTAATATGTGTTGATTATGACTGTTTAATTATTGTGGGAGATTTCAACATCCATGTTAACCTCCAAGACAGAGGTGCAAAGAAACTATGGGATGCACTTCAAAACTTTGGTTTGACTCAACATGTTTAACAGCCAACACACAAACATGGACCCACTCTGGACCGGTTTATCAGCAAGGGTCTAAACATCTCTACGGTTTCACTTAACTCACTTGGCCAAAGAGACAAAAAAACATTTTTCTATTGACGACAGCACTGCTGAAACCTTGAATCAAGTTTCCTCTCCCATCTCCCTTTCATCATGTAACTCAGTGAGTTGGTAGTTAACTTCCATTCTAAAGTTTCAGACATGATTGACTTAATTGTTCCCATTAAAGTGAAGCTCGTGCACAGTAGGAAGAAGTCTGCATAGAGAAGTGCTCCACTAGCACAGAGTGGAAAAAAACTAAAAAGGCAACTCAAGTTTTGTGCGAAATCTACAAAGAAACTGTGAAGCTACATGCAAGGGAATCTTTCTTCACTGAAATCATTACCAGAAACAGCAACAATGCTCAAGCGTTACTTGCTACTGTCGACAGATTAACAAGTCCTCCTGTGACTCTAGCCCTGAACTGCACTCTACCAGGGCCTGCAATGAAGTTGCCAACTGGTTTCCGTGCGCACCACAGCACTGACACTGCCCTAATTAGTTTTCAATGACATCCGCATAAATACGGACTGCTGGTACTTTTGGACCTCTCATGATATATTATTGGAACGACTGGAGAGCTGGGTCGGACTCTCTGGTTCAGTACTTGGGTGGTTTGAGTCTTACCTAAAGAACAGGAACTTATTTGTGTCAATAGGCAACTCTTCATCAGAGCAGACAGAAATCACATGTGGGGTCCCCCAGGGCTCCATGCTGGGGTCTCCCTGTTTAATATCTACTGTGGAGCAAAAAATCATTTGGCAGCCACAGATTGTGCAAATTGTCCCACTTAAAAAGATGAGAGGGGTCTGTCATTTTCATCATGTGAGAGACGAAAGTAAAAAAATGGTGAAACTTTCTCATTGACCAAATACTTATTTTCTGCATTAGAAAAGCACTTGGAGAGCGCAGACCTCTACCAAGGCAGCTCAGTCCCCCCAACCTCCCCCAAAGACAGTGATTTGAATCACACCCCATATTAATCAGTTGTACCTGGTCCCACTGTGAACATTCCCTGAAAAATTCTTCCAAATCCATATATAACTTTTTGAGTTATGTTGTTACCAGTCGGACAAACAAGCAAACAAACCCTGGTAAAAAGTTATTTGGCAGAGGTAATAAATTCCTTTAAAAAACCATACAATGTGATTTCCTGGATTTTTCTTTTATAGTCTCTTACAGTTGAACATTAGACCTTTCCCATCTTTTTAAGTAGGACAACTTGCACTATCGGTGGCTGCCAAATACTTTTTTGCCCCACTGTACTTGCTCCCACTAAACCAGAATATAACAACCAATACAAGTAGTTATGGTAACTACCGTAAATCCTCTAATACAGGCCCGTGCCTTTATTTTACTCAAGCGCATCGCGGTCCAGGCCTTTATTGGAAGGAGGCCAGAAGGCAGGCCTCAATTTCTATTTGAGCAAAACGAACTACCGGTAGAATAAATAAAAACGAGAATTTGTGTCTATTTGAACCTATTTGACTTTCTGTCTGCTGAAGGAGGAGCAGCTGCTCTCTTTCTCTCTCCAGATCCGTTCACTTTATTTTCTTTTCTGTTTGCTTTTCTTGTTTTCTTTCTTAACCTTTTCTTAGTTACTTTATTTTCCCAGCCCCTGGAGTTACTGTATTGGACCGGATCTCTTCTTGGATTACTTTTTTATGGACTTATCAACATGGCTTTTTGCTCAGCTGAGGATTTTGAAAAACTGCTCCACAGAATTGAGGGCATTGAAACGAAGCTACGTCGTCTGGAAATTAATTTTGATCTCCACGCTGATTATGGACAAAATGACACAACTTTACCTTTACCTTTGAATACAAACAACCCTGGGTTACATCGGTCTAACCGTGCCACAGAGACTCCCTACAGGCGTCTGAGCGGCAGAACTCCGCACTACAATGAAAATTGGCCAGCTTTAAAACGCATAAAATCAACCCCAGCCCGTTCTCCGAGGAAGAAAAAACAAAAGAAACTCCGACACAGAGAAACCTCTGAACCCAGAACTGCCGCTTCTGCTAAAAGTAAACAAAAGAGGTTTCAGCCAAAAACAAGAGATATTTCTCCACCTGGAATCCCGCTGAAAAACAGATTCGCAGCCTTGAGTTCCCCGAAAGATGACGCATCCCCCGGGACCAGTCAAAGCCACCAGGAGAAACCCAGCCGCATCAAACGGACACATAACAAAGTAAGAGCCCCTCCAGCAAAGACTGTTATCATACAAGACGGATCAATTAATGGAATTGAGGCTTTTTGTAGCAAGAATACCAAAGTTTATAGCTGCTACAAAAATACAGTGAGAGAAATATCAGAAAAAATCCCTAAAATCTTGGACCAACATCCTGCTTTGGAAAAGCTCGTCATTCACGCTGGATCAGCAGATATCGCGATGAGACAATCGGAGATTCTGAAGAGAGACTTTTCTGATCTCCTACAGAGACTTGATGGACTTAACGTAAACATCCTCATCAGCGGACCAGTCCCTGAAGGGAATGATGAAAGATTTAGCAGACTCCGCATGCTCCATAAATGGTTGAAGAAACAATCAGCTGAGAAGTCATTCACATTTATTAATAATTTCAAAGTATTTGGAAGTGCGAATCATCTGTTCAAAGCAGGAATGCGCTATTTGAACAGGTCCGGAGTAAGGCTCTTAGCAGCAAACATTTTTTCTTATCAAAATCAGAAAGCAAAACACTTGCTCCCAAAAGCTGATCTTGAGGCGCCCATGGATATCAGAGAACAAAAACAGCAAGTCATGATGACACCACAGGACCGAACAGATAAACAACCATCAGAGATTAAGTCTTCATCTTCCTGTGACTCAGCCACATCAAATGAGTCTCCATTTAGAAACTTTACAGACAGACTGAACGAGCAAATCAAATTTGGGACACAATTAACACCTAAACTTAGACTACACCAAACGCCTGGGACTAGTGTCAATAAGCCTGGGAGCTTCCCCCCACTGATTATTACAGATATTTGATATTTGAGGGAACCGGGCAATAAATCCACCCCTACCGTCTCCCAGAATTCACCCGGCACCCCTGAGGCTATATCAGTGATTATCAGCAGCAGGAAACATAAACCGTTAACCACACGCTCTCATATTAAACAAAATCTCAAATTGATAACCTGTCAGAAGGTTCAGCTGCCCATCATCACAATACTTAAGCTAGCTTTATTAAACATTAGATCTCTATCCGGGAAGTCTTTTCTTATCAATGACTTCATCACTGAGCATAATTTACACGCCCTTTTTTTATCAGAAAATTGGCTAGATGAAAATAACGAAACAACTTCATTAATAGAATCTAGTCCTCCAAATTATAATTTCTTAAGCGAGAACAGAAAACACAAACGAGGCGGAGGTGTAGCCACCATCTTTCACAACTCAATGAACTTTAAAAAGGTAACTCTGGGCACGTTTGATTCTTTTGAATACCTAGCCACCCAGATAAATGAGCCTAACAAAGCATTATTTCTAAGTTTATATAAACCACCAAAACTTAACTCTAACTTCTTTAATGATTTCAAGGACCTTCTTTCTGTAATATGTATCGACTATGACCAACTAATCATCATGGGGGACTTTAACATCCATACCGACAACCCCCAAGATAGACAAGCAAAAACGTTAGATGATACTCTCCACAACTTCGGACTTATCCAGCATGTCAAACAACCAACACACAATAAAGGACACACTCTGGACTTAATTATCAGCAAAGGTTTAAATATTTCTGACATCTCTGTAATTAATGTTGCATTATCTGACCATTTCTGTATTTTCTTTCAAAGTACCATCTCTGCTAAATTATCCAGCCACAGTAAGACCACTATAAAAAAGCGTTTTCTAGGGGACAGTTCAGTAGAAACCTTTAAACGTATTTATCCTTCCACCACATCCCCCTCATCTCCCAACTCAAACTCAGTAAATAAGTTGGTAGATAAGTTCCTTGTGAAAATCTCAGACATCATGGATTCCATTGCTCCAACTAAAGTGAAAGTAGTCTCAGGTAGAAAGAAGTCTCCGTGGACAAGTAATCCACTGGTACGAAGTGAAAAAAGAGAGTGTCGACGAGCCGAGAGAAAATGGCGGAAAACTCGACTCCAGGTTCACTGTGAGATCTACAAAGAGAGACTGAATAGATATCAGCTAACTATAAAAGATGCTAGGGAATCGTTCTTTTCTGAAATCATCAACAGAAACATTAATAATGCACGGACTCTATTTGCAACAGTGGAAAGACTAACTAATCCTTTAGTGACAGTAGCCCCTGAACTAAACTCTACCAGGGCCTGCAATGAATTTGCCAGCTTTTTCACTGAAAAGATTCTAACAATTAGATGGTCAATCTGTACCTCAATATCGAACCCACAACCAGTGCCATCCCCAATCAACAACAATGTAGAGAAAATGTCTCAATTCCACGAATTAAACCAGAACAGCCTTGAAAAAATCATTATCCAATTAAGCTCCTCCT